>SKCR01011029.1:0-69156 GCA_019454045.1 Zanthoxylum bungeanum | reverse complement strand
AGGTGATATCAGAAACCCATACCTCCAAGATTGTTTTCTGACTCTCCGACTTGCGTGGTTCTTGTGTATTCGAAGATTACTAGTATAGTTTCATCCTTGATGAACTATTTGTGTTCCATTAAGGAATTGGTGCCTGGAATAGTATTACTTTGATTTTCATCGAGTTTTACTTTCCTCCCACTTACCACTGCATATAGGTATTCCTCTTAGGAAAACCGCATGGCGAGCAACAATTACATTGTTCTCTTGTGAGTTGTATAAGTACTATACTTTGGTTACCCAAGGATAACCTACAATTAGGCACTTATCCGATTTGTGTTCTAGTTTGGTATCATCCAAACTTATGCCAGCATACTCAAATCTTCAGGAATGAGAAAACCTGATTTATTTCCTGTTCATATCTAATATGAAGTCTGTCTAACAGATTTTTTTATGGAACCTTATTCAAAATAAGTTTTGCACTGTTTAATGCATATCCTTTGAAGGAAATGGTAGCTCAGAGCGACTCATGATTAACTTTATCATGTCCAACAAAATTCGGTTTCTCAGTTCGGACACACCACTCAATTGAGGTGTTCCGGGAGGAGTCCTCATTGAAAGAATACTATACTCTTTCTAGTTTTTGAGAAACGTATTGCTTAAGTATTTTCATCATCGTCTAACCATGATGGTTTTAATACTTTAGCCGATCTATTTGTCTACTTCGTGTCGAAACTATTTGAATTCATCAAAAGTTTCTGATTCGTGTTTCAAAAGAAACACATAACCATAACGCGATGCCACATCCGTAAAGGTCACGAAATGTTCATATCCACCTCTTAGCCTAGCTAGACATGGGCCTACTTACGTCACTATGAACAAGGGCTAATAGATCGATGGCATTTACATTTTTACCAAGTAAAATGTGTTTTAGGCACTTTGCCCAATAATAGATTCGTAGACATTATTTGAATAGAATCAAATCCGTCCTAGTACCCACTCTTAGAAAGTGTGGATATACGAGTCTTGTTAATTGTGTCCCAGACAACAATGCCACTTATAAGTTTCAACTGATTAATTCAGTTTAAGCTATTTGTTTATCATGTCATACGTTTTAGATTCATTTATATTCAAAATATAAATATTGTTATTCACATCTAATGTGCTTATATCAATATCATCTTTATAAAATAAAAAACTATAGTGTTCTAGAATATAAAGGTATACCCGCAACATGTTAAACCCTTATATAGAGATAATATTTCTAGTCAAACTAGTTACATTGTAACAGTTTCCTAATTTAAGTACACTCCCGAAGGGTAGTTCCTAAATTTAGGTTTCTACGGTTAAAACAGCGAATCTCGTCCCATTTTCGATTCGTAGATAGATCTCATATGAAGTCAGTATCCTGCTCTCAGCAGATTCTGCACATCAGCACATATTTATGTACCACACTCAGTATCTAAAATCCAATTTTAATACTAGTAGCGAACATGTTTATGACAAATATATTTGAAGTCGGAGCCTTGCACCGTCTTCAATTCCTTCATGTCTGCCTTATCCATACGTCATTCACGCTTCCAGTGAACCCGTTTGCCACAATTTAGGCAGACATTTTGGGATATGTCCTTTGTCTTCCCAGAAGATTATAATGATTTTGCCGTTGCCATTTTCCACACCCCAGAAGCCTTTGGCCAAGCCTTGGCCTTCCGGAATGTCGAAGTAAGATGAGCCTTGCGCTTCTTGCCTTATTGCAAACTTCGGCTTTGTCTCATTGAGTATAGCCATTAACTCTCCAAGAGTTTTCTATTGCAATTATTTCTTCTAAGATCTATGAAGATCCTTCAATTTCAATATCATACTATAAAGATCTAATCCTTGGTTCTGACTAAGAAATTAAGGAGTCTTTGCGGCAAGCATAACAGATTAAGCACTAAAGTTATCATCATATGAATATTCCAAATATCATGTTCTACTATTTGCTCAACTCCGGCTTAGGCTCGAGACGTCACTCTATCAAATAAAGTAACTTCTCGGTCACCCAGGACTATCCTGAGATTTTATTCCCAATCTGAAAATTAAAGCCGTTTAAAAATATTTTCACCCAAGATTATGTTCTAAACGCTAATCTTTCATTTATCTTGATTCCAATAGTCTAACTATCAAATCAACGATTTTAGGTACTATTGATTATAATGATTAGTATAGTCTAACTATATAATCAACTATAATTTAATAGGTTAAATTCAATTATATTGATTACTATAATCCAATTATAAAATTTAATTGAAGTAGTTTCAATACAGTCCAACTGTTTAATTAAAACAACGATTAAATATTAGTCCAACTAATATATTAATATAACGACGAAAAATTGGAATGAGCGCGTATGGCAAGTAACTAAACGAATATTGTAAATTTAATATTTGCCTCCCACTATTTTTCGACGAGCCTCTAACCCTCTGTGGAGTACTCGGGAAACCTTATTTCCTAGTGGGCTAGGATCCCATTAAATAACACACAATCTTGACTTTGGCCAACAAATTGTATGATAATTAACTAGGTAGATCTCTAAGATCAATTGGATCCCATACAATTCCTAGATCCAGTAGGTGGACATCCAAGTCCGAAACATATATCTTATATATGCCAATATATCCAATATATTCCCTAACCTTTTTCCTCTGAATCAATTAAGCCTTGACTTTGGCACAACAAACTTAATGATCCCAGTTAAGCGGAATCCATTGACCATGGAAAGCTTCGTAATCGATGTTGATGGACAAGAAGTGATCTTGACTTTGGCCAACAAATCACAACTTGGACAAGACACCGATATGGAACAAAGCTTTCATGATTCAAACACATCCGCGATGGACAAAGGTCTTGACTTTGGCCAAGAAACCAGTGCCAGTCTTGGATCTTGAGTAAGAATCACTCAATGGAAGGAAAAACGCTTAATATGTGATGATGATTTTTCGCGTAAATTGTCAACCAATTTATTATCTTTGTTAAGGTCTCATCATCATACACCCTTAAACGTGCATTCTAAAAAACATAATAAGGCGCGTATAAATAAATATAATAATGATATGCGGATGGATATTTAAACACATTGTTCCTAGAACAAATCTCTCCCTTTCCTCTCTCCCGCTAGCACAAGTATTACTTCTACCCGATTACATAGCACTTCTAAAGAAACCTCATTTACATTGAGGGGAATAAGTGAGAAGATAAATACAAAGAGTCAAGAGGTAATAGGCTGGACATGCAGGTCCAATTAATAAATTCAAAATTTTTTACAACAATTTCCAAAATTGCCATCACCCATCTAATATCCATCTGATATGCATTATTCATACATCCCATCCATGTATTCACACAAAGCATGTTATCAATCAATCTAATCCAATTAATTAATCTGAAAATTAATGATCATCCAATGTTCAAACAACGATTTGATTTTGTGCGAGTCCAACTCGTTTTGCGAATAATTACTCAAGTACGAATTCACGAATTAAATTAAACTACAACATTAAATCCAATTTAATTTGTATTTAATACTAATTCTATATTTAATTCTAAATTAAATATTTACACTTTATTAATGTACCTTTACGACTTAGATTCTAAATCTAATCGTTACGGGTCTCAAAGCCCAATTAACATCCGATGTCAATTTAATTAAAGTCCAATGGGCTTTTAATTAATTTCATAAGGCATGGACTTTTAGTCAATATGGGTCAAATCCAAATACTAAAGCCCATTTAAGGAATCACCCTTATTTGCCAAGAAACCAATTTAGGCCAATTAGGCCCAATTAAAATATTAAAGTACCATTAAGTCATATTTGGACTTTGTGGATATGGTTTTGGGCCCAATTGGATCCAACCAATTAGCCTAAACCAAACTTGGCCTAACCAAACCCATTAAGCCTAATTACAACTTTAAAAGCCCAATTCCAAATTTGGCCTAATTAATTAAATTACCAAAATTCCAAATTTCATAATTTAATTAACCTAAAGTGTATGCCATAATTAATTAACCAAATTAACATTTCCAAAACATCAATTTACACAATTAATTATGCTTATTATCATCAAAACATATCCAACATATTTGAATCAAAAATCAATCATTTTCATGCTACATCATTCACGGCATTTTAGGGTTTTTCATGTCCGATTCCGAATTCAATCCAATTAAATCCTAAATCAACATTCCCCAAATGATTTCAACTCATCCAATGATCAAAATCAAAAAATACCATGACATTAGGGTAATCTAACCATTTGGCCAAGCAAGCAATTTGGGGAAAATTTATCCAATTCAATTTTCATCAAATTGATCATGCATAACACGATGTTATCATCATTCAAGCATATTTAAACAATCAATTTCACTCAAACATGCTCAAATCAATTTTGCCCAATTTTACCCTAATCAAATTTCATGCTCAAAATGGCACAAGATACCATTGTTGGGTTTCTACTATAGTCCCGGGATCAATTCAAGCAAGAAATCATGTGTGAAAACAACAAAGAAGCATGGTGAAATCATACTTACATTGATCGGTTTTGCGATGCGAGGAACAACAAAAATTCTTCAAGCTTTAAGTCCAAGAAGCTCTCGGTTTTGGGCTCCAATTTTTGTCCTCCATTTTCGGTCCTTCAAGCTCCAAGCTTGGTGTGCATTCCATGCCCACGGGTGAGGTTCCCTATCACCTTCGCAAGACCCCAAATGTGTGCTAGCACCTTGGAATTTTCCCACAAAATCCCCTTATATGTTCCTTGTTGCCCTCGACATTTTGCAAGAAAAGAATAGGGAAGTGGCCCTTGGCCGAATAGAAGAAGAGGAGAGGAGAGAAATTGTGTTAAGTTGGTTTGATTTTTGTTTTTAAGTATTTGATTTCAAAAATCAAATAAAGCTTTACCAAATATTTGGTAAAAAACCAATCAAGACATCAACTTTGAGTGTCCAACACTCAACCATCATTCCATCACCTAAAACCATCACCAAAAGTAAAAGGTTGACAAGTGATATGACATGATGTGACTTGTGGGCCCCACTTGATTCAAAATGCGAGTGGGCCCGCAAACACTCCCGGGCTTGGGTTCGTTAATTCCGAATTAACGAATTTTTCGTTGCGACGTAATTAAATCAAATTTAATTAAATAATTTTGCCTAGCAAAATTACTATTCACATCGCTAACGAATTAATTCTAAATTAACTCGTTCGCCCGAATTAAAATCTAATTTTAATTCCGAGTCGAAATCCAATTTCGTATAATATATCAAATATATTATTTTATCGATTAATTCCGAATTAATCGTTCTCTCTCTTTAAATAATATTTTATCCCAGATAAAATATCTCCGTAATTAATCCCAGATTAATTTTCTCTATCTTATAATTAATCCCATATTAATAAAGTGTGAATCCTACGTCATCGGTGAATCTTCGGGAAGCGACCCATGAGATCCCCTAATATGTTGGTAGTAAATTCGGTCGTCGGACTATCCGAACACGTACGTACCTAGTACTACGTTTTAACCGATTTACAAGACATGGTTGGCTTCTAGCAAACCACCGTGCCTACCCAATTCTCCAGAAATATTCTTACTGGAATATGTGATCTATATAAGGCGTATTATACGTAGTATTGCGTATAACGATCCGGTATCGGATGTCACGTGCAAGGCATATGGCTGGAATTGTGTCTGCCCCGTACGAAACAGATATCAGATCTCTGGTAACTAGTCTCTATTATCGGATAAATATGACCTAGTCATAATATCCCGATAGCTGCAGCATAAAAGAGCACATGTTCCGTATCCTACGTGATCATCATCTCCACTATGACTGGAGTGATACTTCCATCTTGACATCACACCCAATACACTACGATTCTCAATATACCCAGAAGAGGCTACACAGAACCTGTTAAAGTCCTGGACGACCAAAACCAAAGTATATTGATTGTCGCAAGTATTAGCGGTGCAAGTCTCAGGTTAATACCAAATACACCTACCCTGATTCGGACTTCCATAGACACATAGTCATACTACCAATAGAATTCCGAGGGGTATATCCAGAACGAAGCTATTTCCGTACTATCGGTAAACACAACCTCCAATTACACTTGCATGAGTATCCAATACCCAAATATATGAGAACTATGCCGTTATGCTCCCACAACGTGCACAAGTGTAATACTAGTCTTTTACGCATTATCGATGTCCAATCTCAATAATGCTCTGACTATGGATATTTAATGATTAAACCTTCGTGGATTGATACTGTCTCATATCATCTCAATTCGGAACTAATCATATGGACATTTTATCATTTATACATCTAGGTAATCCAATTACAAATGATAAAATGGCATTTTCTTTTGTCACATAGTTAATTTGTACAACAACACCATGATCTGTACAAATAGTGGTGTTGTGGGTCATAATTATCCAACACCAAACTCTAATTTTTATATCTATGTCTAACATAAATATTTTGACCCAATTACAAGCATATTGTGTTTATACTTCCAAAGTATCCTAACACAATTAATTAGCCTAATTTCAACATTATGTATCTAATACATAATTAATCACTATATGTCTCACTAATGAAAAACATAGATTTTGGAGAAGATCAAACTTACCTAGTAAGGTTGATTCAAAGATCCAATCCACTTCTCATTGTTGAAATATTGTGTAGAAATTTCAAAGTAAGGAAGCTTGACTCCAAAATCCAATCTTGATTCCAATGTAAGCAAGCTTCACTCCAAGATCCAATCTTGATTTCTCATAATTGAAATGTTGTAGAGATCTCACAAATCTTCTCTAAACACTTCTCTAACTTAGGCCAATTTCTCTAATTCTTGCTTGTATTTAGCTTTCTCAAGCTTTAGCTTTTCTTAATTAAAACATTCCTAAAGCTTGCTATTTATAGCAAAACTTAGGTAATTTTTAATTAATAAAAGTTGGAATAATATTTTTTATGTGGGCTTAATCTAATTTGTCCAAATATGTATAATTAAGTGTGACTAATCTCCATTGTCTACCATTTTGATTTAATCCAATTAAATCAAGACAAGAATTAGGAAGTGGATTAGTTCAATGTTTGCCACTTTGATTTAATCCAATTAAATCAAGCCAAAACCACCTATTATTACATACTTATAATTACCATAATATCCTCAAATGGTAGAGATAATTATGATTTTATAATTAGACCCTTGTGTAATTATTGAATTAATCGAATTAATCTAATTAGGTCAAAGTAAATAATCAATGTTATCCAATAACATTTGATTATCTTAGTTGTTATTATAATATCGAATATTATCTTTTATCAAAATTAATCGCCTACCCAAGTGCTCAACGAGTACACTTCATATTAGGACTCTCTAAGTTAAGACACGTTCATCATATAAGCCTAGCTAATATGTCCGTAATTTGACCCCCTCCAAATTCGCGAAGAACACGAATGACCTTTCTGAACTATACAAGTCGAGGTCATCACATATGTTTAACAATCATTCCGTCATAGGCTATCCGAGTTGTGCTTAGGAAATATAGAATACACTGTCAAGTTTCCAAAAATGCACATCTCATGTTGACTTGTCCATGATTCTTTACAACTGATGCGATCCACCCTAAGTGATCGAAAGAATCGTGACTTACTCACATGGATACCTAAACCCCTTTGGTACACATACGGGCCGACGGATCCTATCTTGACTCACACTTGATTACTGAGTACATCGGTCCACACCCAACGAACATCTAGAGGCTAGACCATGAAAGGTTTCTGACATACATGGCATCAAAGTGTGGAGGATCTCACACAAAATCAATGATATCCTATAGTCAAAGGATTACATATGTTACTCGACTCGAGGAGATTCCTATTGACGGTGGTGTGTACTTAAAACTATTAGAAATCACATGTGAGTCATTCAATATTCAGTCCAACCAATACCCACACGTCTATACGAGTTTCCAAAACTCATGGTACATCAGGTTAAACCATTGGAACTCCAATTCCAATATACGACATGTGCTAGTCTTCTAGGTTATAGGAATTCGACCGTATTCCAAAACCAACGATTATGAATATATAATATATAATTTAAGAATAGTTTATAATAGTAATACTTATCGCAATATCGGACCACCTAGTGTCCATTATTACTACATGACTATTCTAAAGTCGATGTCATTCTTGGCATATTTATACATCAATCTAATATGCACAATGACAATACCATTAATAAGGTTTAAAATAAAAATATAATCATTTTATTAATAAATAATAAAATATTATGTACTATACATTATCCGGATTGGTGCTCCAAGCACCAACTCCAACAAACTCCCACTTGCTTAGTGCCAATCTGGATGGTACCTCAGTCTCATCTCCTCTTCATGTTTATCCAATTAATTAGGAGATTAGGCCTTAGTAAGAAGATCTGCTATGTTGTCTAGTCCTTGAATCTTCAAGACCACTATGTCTTTTTGTTCAATAATATCTCTAATCACGTAATATTTCCTATCCACGTTTTAGACTTGGAATGCACCCTCGACTCCTTAGCCTGCGCGATGGCACCATTATTTTCACATTACAATATAATCGAATCCTAGGCACAATGCCAAGTTTTGTGATAATATTTCTAATATATACAGCTTTTTTAGCAGCTTCTAAAATCGCTATAAATTCCACCTCAGTGGTGGAATCAGCTGTTGAGTCTTACTATGAACATCGCCAACTAACTGCACCATTATTAAGGGTAAATATATATCCGAATATAGACTATCTATCATCTGGATCTCTTTGGAATTTAGTGACTATATAACCCTTAAATTGTAGTTCATCTTCTTCATATATCAGAAACTTATCCCTAGTACACTTAAGAAATTTCGAGATATGTTTCATGACTGTCCAATGGTCATTACCTGGATCAGATTGATATCAGCCAGTCACAATGACGTCGAAACTAATGTCAGGTCTAGTACATAATATAACATACATAATGCTTCATAGAAGTATATGGCAAGTTAGGAGTTCTAACTCTCTCTGCCATTTTCTTTCGAAAGATGTATGTCATATCGGAATGGTACATTTACTGCCTAGCAAACCTTTCTAACATTTTATCTATGTACGTCGATTGCGACAACCCTATAAGCTTCCTAACTCTATCCCAGTAGAGCCTTATACCTAGTATATAGGAAGTTTCACCCATATCTTTCATGGAGAAGTTCTTACAAAGGTAGGCTTTCACACTTTGCATCAATCTTGTATCATTTCCAATGATAAGGATGCGGTCTACATACAAAACTAGGAAACTATCATGCTCTCACTCACTTTCTTATAAACACACGATTCTTCATCGTTCTTGATTAATCCAGATAATCCAATAATCTCATCAAAATAACAATTCCATCTTCGGGATGCCTGTTTAAGTCCATAGACTTCTGGAGCATACAAACCTAGTTTGAAGTCTTACTGGATCCGAAACCCTCTGGTTGTTCCATATAGATATCCTCATTAAGGAATCCATTTAGGAAAGTGGTTTTCATATCCATATCTCACAGTTATGATATGCAACAAAGGCTAAAAGAATCCTAATGGATTTTAGCATGGCTACTGGTGAAAAAATTTCCTCATAGTCAATCTTAGGACATTGAGTATAACTTTTCACTACCGGTCAGACATTAAAGATTTTCACCTTTCTATCGGGCCTTAGCTTCATATTATAAACCCATTTACAACCAATAGGTTTAATTCCTTCATGAAGTTCAACTAAGTCACATACTTGATTTTCATGCATAAAATCCATCTCGGATTTCATGGCTTCCTGCCATTTTCCCGAATCGATATCCAATATCGCTTGTTTATACGTAGTCGGATCTGTTTCCTCCAAGAGGAGAACATCGAAGCTCACATCAGATGTTAAAAACAATCTCTTAGGAGATCTTGATATTTTATTCGACTTATGCATAACCTGTGTTATAGATCCTCACCTAGTTGGATCTCTAGTTCCATCTCAGGTTCCTTACTGTTGGGATTAAACTCATCAAGTTCAATCTTTCTACAATTCCACTTTCTTTCAAAAATTATTTTTCAAGAAAAGTGGCAAAGCGAACAACAAATACATTTCGTTGCTCAGAATCATACAATTGATATCCCAAAGAATTTTCAGGATATCCAACGAACCTATATTTATACCCCATGGGTGCTAGTTTATCACGCTGCGCAACTGTAATATATGCAGGACAACCCCAAATCTTTAAGTATCTAAGACTTGGATTTCTACCGAATCATATCTGATAGGGGGTCGTAGAAATAGCTTTCGATAGAACCCTATTAAGTATGTGGGCAGCAGTAAGGAAAGCATGACCCTAAAGGTAATATGAAAGACCTGTATTGCTCACATAGATCGCACCATATCCAATAAAATATGACTTCTCCATTCAAACACATCATTGTGTTAAAGAGTTCCTGGTGGGTTATATCGGGCGAGACTTTCAATTTTCCCTTAAATAACTTCTGAATTTATTGCTCATAAATTCACTACTTTGATCTAATCAAAGGCACTTGATGAATTTATTGGTTTGTTTATTACTTTGTTTCAGAATATTTTGAACTTGTCAAATGTTTTTGATTTATAGACTTATCATTCGTGAAAGTCACGAAGTATGTACAAACAACATGAGCGACATAATCTAATTGACCATACATATCATTGTGTATTAGTTCTAATAAATTTTCAATACGTTGTCCAACACCAAAAAATATGGTCTATGTCATTTTCCTTAGTATTCATGACTCACAAATCGGATAAGAATCTAAGGAAAGATTTTCAATCAAATCATTATTTACAAATTGTATAGACGTCTAACACCTATGTGGCCCAATTTCATATGCCTTAATTCAGTATTATTTAATTCAGATTTTTTACTTGTATTTTCCTCTACATTAAAGACATCTCTATATGTTTCCAAAACATAGTGACCATTAGATAAAGAACATTGTCTTTATCATATAAACATAAAGCATCATCTTTAATGTTTATTTTAGATTCTTCTTTATCTAATATCAGTTAAGATATTATTTATCTGATAAGAGATGACATATAAAAACAATCATGTAAATCTAATTTACATTCATTAGAGAGATCTAAAATAATTTTTCTTATGGCTCTGACATCCAATGTCTCGCCATTGACAACTCTAAGGTGGATCTCTCTTATGTTTAGCCTTCTATTAACTCTTATGGAGTTTCAAATATGAGTAGGACTACCAGTGTCTAACACCCAACCATTATTTGCATCTAAGGCTGATGGGATGTCAATAATAGGAAAAATACAAAGCATATCTGGGGTTCCTGTTTTTTCTTTTAGCTCTGGACAATTTTTCTACCAGTGTACAAACTTCTTTTCGTGTAGACATGCATATGAGCTACGAGCGGTCTTGCAGTTTGTTTCTTGAAATCTTTCTTCTTATATCTCATTGTAATCTTCATAGACTTCCTAGAAATCTTTGAAGAGCTTGCTCCACCATGGAGGTACAAAATGAGATTCTTTTTCTTCAAATTATGTTATGCCTAGCGTAATATATTATGAAGCTCTTTATATGTGGCTTGCATCAAATGCATCAGAAAGCCAATATATGTACCGGGTAAAGAAGACAAGATCAGATATTGGCCTAGTTAATCATCTATCTAAATTTCATGTCATTCCATATATCGAATCAGGTCAATCATGTCATGAATGCTAACCACTCTTTTATCCCTGAGCGTAGCATGGAAAAATTCCTTAGACCTCTGAAATATCTCAATTTCTTGATTTGCTTTGAACAAGTCCTTGAGTGTTTTTGTAATACTCCAAGCATTTGGTATATATACGTACAATCTAAACAAATTAGAAATAAAATCGACAGACATTGGATTGAGCGTAACATACCTCAATCGTTCTGATTCCAAGTCAAGGCGGATGTTCATCTCATACTCTAAGTAGTTCAATACTCCTTATCCAAAAGACTAATGAGGACCAAACTACTTATACCCTCACACTAATGACGATATTGGATATAAGTAGTAAAAACTCATTCATCTCTATATTGACAAGATAAAACATCCAATAATACTCCAACATTATTAATACCTTATTACTTAATTAAATTAATCACCTAATCATTGGAGATTTATGACAATCAAGTAATTAACATGCTTGGGTCAAAATTAAAATTTTAATTTAAAACATGCAATACATATCCAATATAACTTATGCATAATAAAATTAAAATATAGAGACATAGATTCAAATACATGTATAACATGCAACATGTGTTTTGTGGTTAAGCCTTGCTACTGATACCATTATGTTGGGGCAGATGTGAAACCCATAGGGTCGGATCAATGTCTCGCACAGTGGAAGTGGGTCTAACCCATGGATATAAATCATGGGTATAATTTTAAATTATTTAATGAAATACTATATTCCATTACAAGTGTATAGGAAAAAATCGGGACTGAATCGGAGTTCGGAAACTCAAAAACGAGCGAAAATAAGATTCGATATGCTTAGCACGCAACGCGCGCGCTACATTGCGCACCGATCAGTAAATGTTTTTTATTTGTTTTCTTTCATTTCAACCTTCAACTTTATTTCCAGAGAGCTGAAGGAATTATGGTTCTTTATCCTAATTTCTTCTGATCTTCCCTAAACACTTCAAAAACACCCAAAATTAATTTTAATTTCAAAACCAACATCAACACATATTATAAAATAAAAATCAAGTTTTTCAAAATATCAAATATTTTTACAAAAATATAAATTTATTCTAAATACACACTTGCATAAATTTTGAATCCAAAACACAAATGAAATTAGAATCCCACAATGAAGTGACTCGTGAATAATTCTAGGTCACCCAAGGTGGTCAAGTGATTCTAGAATGGTAGCCTTAGCTCTAAGCTATTATCTAGAGTTTATGTCTAACATAAATATTTTGACCCAATTATAAGCATATTGTGTTTATACTTCCAAAGTATCATAACACAATTAATTAGCCTAATTTCAACATTATGTATCTTATACATAATTAATCACTATATATCTCACTAATGAAAAACTCACTAATGAAAAATATAGATTTTGGAGAAGATCAAACTTACCTAGCAAGGTTGATTCAAAGATCCAATCTACTTCTCCTTGTTGAAATATTGTGGAGAAATTTCAAAGTTAGGAAGCATGACTCCAAAATCCAATCTTGATTCCAATGCTAGCAAGCGTCACTCCAAGATCCAATCTTGATTTCTCATAATTGAAATGTTGTAGAGATCTCACAAATCTTCTCTAAACACTTCTCCAGCTTAGGCCAATTTCTCTAATTCTTACTTGTATTTAGCTTTCTCAAGCTTTAGCTTTTCTTAATTAAAACCTTTCTAAAGCTTGCTATTTATAGCAAAACTTTGGCAATTTTTAATTAATAAAATTGTAATAATATTTTTTATGTAGGTTTAATCTAATTTGTCCAAATATGTATAATTAAGTGCTCCATTGTCTACCACTTTGATTTAATCCAATTAAATCAAGACAAGAATTATGAAGTCGATTAGTTCAATATTTGCCACTTTGATTTAATGCAATTGAATCAAGCCAAAACCACATATTATTACATACTTACAATTACCATAATATCCTCAAATGGTAGAGATAATTATGATTTTACAATTAAACCCTTGTGTAATTATTGAATTAATCGAATTAATCTAATTAGGTCAAAGTAAATAATCAATGTTATCCAATAACACTTGATTATCTTAGTTGTTATTGTAATATCAAATATTATATTTTATCAAAATTAATCGCCTACCCAAGTGCTCAACGAGTACACTTCATATTAGGACTCTCTAAGTTAAGACATGTTCGTCATATAAGCCTAGCTAATATGTTCGCAATTTGACCATCTCCAAATTCGTGAAGAACACGAAGGACCTTTCTGAACTATAAAAGTCGAGGTCATCACATATGTTTAACAATCTTTCTGTCGTAGGCTATCCGAGTTGTGCTTAGGAAACATAGAATACACCGTCAAGTTTCTAAAAGTGCACATATCATATCGACTTGTCCACGATTCTTTACAACTGATGCGATCTACCCTAGGTGATCAACTTTTGCCAAAGTCTTAAGAATCGTGACTTACTCATATGGATACATAAACCCCTTATGGTACACATACGGGCCGACAGATCTTATCTTGACTCGCACTTGATTACTGAGTGCATCACTCCACACCCAACAAACATCTAGAGGCCAGACCATGAAAGGTTTCTGACATTCATGGCATCAAAGTATGAAGGATCTCACATAAAATCAATGTTATCCTATTGTCAAAGGATTACGTATGCTACTATACTCGAGAATATTCCTATTGACGGTGGTGTGTACTTCCAACTATTAGAAATCATCTGTGAGTCTTTTAGTATTCGGTCCAACCAATACCCAGACGTCTATACGAGTTTCCAAAACTCATGGTACATCGGGTTAAACCATTGGAACTCTAATTCCAATATATGACTTGTTCTAGTCTTCTAGGTTATAGGAATTTGACCGTATTCCAAAATCAACGACTAGTACACACACACACTTTAAGAATACTTTATAATAATAATACTTATACCAATGTTAGACCACCTAGTGTTCAATATTACTATATGACTATTCTAAGGTCGATATCATTCTTGGCATATTTATACATCAATCTAATATGTACAATGACAATACCATTAATAAGGTTTGAAATGAAAATATAGTCATTTTATTAATAAATAATAAAATATAATATACTATACATTATCCGGATTGGCGCTCCAAGCACAACCTCCAACAGCAGGAACTTCATTCTATGAGGAGAATAAAAGAAAGCCACAATGTGGAATGACTATTCAAGCTATGGAGTTTGGAGGTCTCAAGAAGAGGTATATTTGAAATGCCTTCAGATGAGGCATATCAAACCTCTGTACATTGAAGCCCAATATTGAAAGTAATGTCTTTTAGGATGTTGTTGACATTGGGAAAGTCAGAGGATGACTTAATTTCAACATAGGTTTCTGTGGCAGCTTTTATAAGATAAGTAGCTATAACACTTGGGGTATTGTAAGTAGAACTTACTGTTGGAAGTAAGAATTCTCTGATTGTATTTTTATTGTAAATTCCTTCGTCAGTTATCAAGCTCTCATTGGAAGGGATTTGATTCATGCCAATTGAAGTGTGCTATTTTCTTTACAACCAATTCCTTCGACTCTAGAAAATAGATGAGGTGGATGTAGTATAGGCAAAGAATAAACCTTTTCAAAAACGTACTAACTCAACATATCCATTATATTATGAAGAGGATTTGAGTCCTATTCAATTTATTGGGAAGAATAAGTTTGGATGACCAATGTGCATGACAGTTAGTAAAGACAAATCCAGTAGGAATCAGCTCAAAACTCTCGTAAAGTCATATGATATTGTGCCTTTTAGGCCAAAGTAGCAGTCTGTCATTATGTAGGTTATGACTAACTTTACTTGAGAGGAATATGTGATGGCTACAGCCGCAGTATCAAAAGTGCGTGTGCAGTAGGTTCTGGACAAGATAATAATGAAGGAAGTTCATGAAGCTCATAGAGTATAACTATTTTTTGAGAAGGAACTAGAGTAAGAAATAAAGGAAATCCAATTACATGAGTTGGATCCCACTCCTCCAAAGATTGAGGATGGTAAAGCTGAAGTGTTCGATCCTCTGAAAGAAATCAACATTGAGACACCAGAAAATCCAAGAGTTATTTATGTCAATGAACTCATCCATGATGACTTTAGAAATAAAATTACTGAAATTTTACAGGAATATAAGGGTTGCTTCGTTTGGAGTTACGAGAACATGTCAGGCCTTAGCAGAAGCTTTGTTGAACACCATCTCCTAATAAAGTCATACTTCATTCAACGCCGCCAACCTCTAAGAAGAATGTCAAATGAGGTGGAACTCAACGTAAAGGAAAAGATTGAATACTGAAGGCTAGTTTCATCCAGCCAACTAGATACACCTAATGGCTTGCAAACGTAGTTCCAAAAGTAAAAAATAATAGGAAATTGAAAGTATGTATTGATTTAAAGACTTAAATATTGTCGCTCCTAAAGATGTTTATGTAATGCCTATGGTTGATATTTTAATTGATGCCACTGTAAAACATGTTTTATTGTCATTTATGGATGGTTTTCCAGTTATAGTTAAATTTTTATTGTGAATGATGATGTTTTTAAAATTACTTTTAGGTGTCCCAGTTCAATTTATACCTTTGATTAGGTGGTCATGCCTTTCAGGATTAAAAATATTGGAGCCACCTACCTGATCGGTGAAATCACTCATGTAACGCAAGCACACGTATCGCTCAACTAGTATAAAATGTATCGATCCCACGGGACTTAATACCTATGCTATCAATTTACGAAGCTAAATGTCTACGAGTATCTAATTTATTTGATTGTTGGTTTGATGGTGATTTTAACTAAGAACAATAATTAAAACAATGCGAAAGTAAATTAAAAAGTAATCAATATTATGAAATTATCTAGGGTTGTGAATCCTTCCAATATTCTTCTAAAGATGAAGTGATTATCTGATGCTTGTGTAATATATTGCTTTATTAACCTGGGACACGAAAATATGCAAAAGTCTATGTCGATGGTCAGATGCAAACACCCAAAGTAACATAATTAAATATATATCTATGTTAACCAAGAAACTCTGAATTCATTAAAATAAAGTTCCAATTGTGGCTACCCACGTCCGACAGATATATGTTTATCCTGGAAGAAAATCTACCTTAAGAGAAATCTACATTAAGGTGAGATCGTGAGCTATTGAATCTAAGGCTGAAACCTAAAATCCATTTGTCAAGTTCATTTTAAGTTTACCATATCAATCTTATTTTTGGCCAGTTAATAAGAAGCATTAAGATTAAGACTCAATAAATAAACCTGTAGGTCACACAAGACATAAAATAACCAACTTATAAACCAGTGTTATTGGAATTCATCACAATCCTAGATAAGATATTTAATTACAACACATATCTAGGACTACTAAAGGCAAAGATAAATAAATCATTATAAAACAAATTTGAAAATTAATAAGGTAGAATTAAAACAATAAAATAAAATACTGGGGGTTAGGGGATCCACTTTTATTATTTCAAATTTAGAAATCTCCCTTATTATAATATATAAATTTATATTATATTACCAACCGATCATATAGGCAGTATCCTGATTAAGTTAGATTTTAATTAATTCCAACCGACCATAAAGGCGGTATCCAATTAAGTCAGGTCAAAATTAATTTAATTAAATCCAACCGACCATAAAGGCGGTATCCCATTAAGTCAAGTTTTAAGATAATTTATATGTTATAAATAAGGGACATTAGTCTAAACTATCATAATAAAAGCTTCACCTTTTCACCCCAGCAGAAAGAAGTTACCTATTAATGCTTTAAGGTAAACACACACAATTTTATTACTAAAATAAAAATTAAATACAAGAAAGCTGAAAATAAACAAGCAAGATACTCTCTTCTTAGTATTCTAAGAAATTCCCCAGAAGAAAGTATGAATTTTCCTTCTGAATCAAGCATATATTTATAGGCTTCAAAAATGCCAAGCGTCGCGACGCAAAACTACTGCGCGTCGTGACGCGTGATACAGTACTGTACAAGTGTCGGTAGCCCAATAATTGCTTCGGTGTCGCGACACGTTGAGGGTTTGCGTCGCGACGCGTGACCAATGATGACTTAGTGATGACATCAACGATGACGCGTGTCGGCATGCTGCATAATTGAGGCGCGTCGCGACGTAGAGTAGTGTGCGCATCGCGACTCGTGAACTGTGATTTTCCCATTTTGCCATTTTTTATTTGAAGTCCCGATTCGATTTCAGCGAGTTCCGAAACTTTATTTATCTGTAAAATAACACAAAACACATAAAAATATTCACAATACCCGAGAAACTATACAAAATATTAAGTACAAATGGTGATAAATATTGATATATTTTCCGCTTATCACACCCCAAAACTAATATTTTGCTAGTCCTCGAGCAAAACAACAAAATAAAATATAATACACAAACTAAAAATAAAATTTAACTAAGCCACTTTCGTAGGGATCACAGTTGCATTTAGTGTATGCAACAAGCTTTTAAACCCCTATGTGTCCCTAGTGGGCGAGTTGCGGTCTCGTGAGGGCTTACATCGACGATACCCACAAACGTCAATCAAACACACAAAGCAAGATAAACAATTTAGTAACTAAACAAGTGAAATTCTTATCCAAGTTTATATTTGTTTTCTTTCTTTCTAAATTACCAAATAAGTAAATTCTCCGATTATTTTTATCATTCTCGATATACACAACACACAAGGTATTAATCAACTCATTGTACCCACAATATTCATAATTGTAGTTGAAAAGAGAATAATATTTTTGTCCTAAAGTTATATCAGAATTCACACCTTTTTGGCAATGGATATTTTTCTGATTTTTTCATAACATCTTCATTCCTTGTAGCGAGCTTTGGGTCATTGACTTCCAAACCAGTTGGATTTAGGTCACTAGGTGTTAAGACACCCCTACAGATTTAATTAATCAGATCTCAGATGTTAAAAGTTCTACCGTTTTACGTGAATAAGCACTGCTTACTGAGGTAAGACATCTGGTTACTAAGTAGAAACTTTATTATTATTAACTCAGGCTTTTCCATTTGACGCGAACAATCACTGCTTACTGAGGCAAGATGTCCGGTTACTAAGTAAAAGCATGGTTAATTATTTATATATACAATTTTTTTCCACTTTTAGGTGATATTTCCAATAAACTATAGCACTGAATATTACAAATTTTTCACTTACGATCCATGTCTGTATGTTACCGTGCATGTTAATAATACCTGTCAAATGAGCATATGAAGGGCCAATTTAGTCAATATTATGGAGAATTCACGAATTTAAATAATTCAAAAGAAAATAAACAAAAATTCACTAGTTACGAAATATGATGAGATACGTCTCAAGAGCGGAAATTCCTTACACAGTTATCTCAAACACAATTCCACCTGATTAGTCAAGTTTAAAACATAAAGACACAAATATTTTTTTTACTAAAAAAATAAAATAAGATACTAGTCAACTATTCCCAACCCCCAAACCTAATTGAGACATTGTCCCCAAATTCTTAAAAAGAAGAAGGAAAGTTTAGGAGATAGTACCTGGTTAGCGTGGAATTACATATTTAAAAAGAAAATCAAAGGTTAAGATCCATATTTATCCGACGTTTCTTACCACGATCATTATCAGACCATTTTTTCTTGGAAATGATAGGGTCAATTTGTGGTTCGAAGACTAATAGTTGGTCAATTAAATCATTGGTTGTTCTGGCAGTGAAGAGGGATTCTTTTACGGGTTTTGAAAGGAACCCATTTTTCCGGGCATCTTCAAGAAACACAAAAACAAAGTCAAAAAATCCATCAACATTTAACAGTCCAATTGGTTTCTGGTGTATGTTCAAGTTCGCCCAAGACAGCATTGTAAAAATTTCCTTCATCGTGCCCAAGCCACCTGGCAAAGCAATAAAAGCAGCAGCACGGTTAATCATTTCAACAAGTCATTTGGACATACCTGGCACGATGCATTCCTCTCCATTTGATTGTCCGATAAAATTTGCCTCCGCCAAAGGTTTTGGGATGATTCTAAAAAACTTGACTACCTCCTTCCTGTACAACCCTTGAAATTTACCTCATTAGTCCAAGATTGACAATGCCATATACTAAGTGCATATTCCTCTCAGCTAGGACTCTACCGAATTCTTGTGCTGCCTTAACGAATTCTGATTTAGAACCAGAACTAGTACCGCAAAACACACAGATGTTAACAACTTGTCTTCTTGAAGTTGGTTCCATTTGTTTTATTACTCTCTCAAATCCAGATGTCTACAAAAGGCCAGCGACGATCTGGAATTATAGATCCTGAAAAATGGGTGAATAATAATAGCACCAGTGTTTGTCAAATGATAATTATAAGCTAAACAATAAAATAAATTATGAAAGTCAAAAAGTTTGGATCTTGTCGGCGAAAATAAAAGAAAATAACAAACAAATCAAAATTATTAGTTAAAGACAGAGAAATAATAATATGTACATGAATTAATGGCTTGAATGACATCTATGTGTCAGGGACAAGCTTCCCATCCAATTTTCTTATAAATTGGCAAACGAGGTCTTTTAAAGTCAAATTCCCGAGACTCAATTATTGTCTTTCTCTTCGAAACTGTGTATGTAATATGCTAATTGCGTGATACACATATCCACTGGGATGCGTCTCAAGAGTCAATGATATGTCATCTAAAGACTCCTTACTCATGTTAGCCCTAATGAATTTTATTTTATCTTCGCGGTTATCAAATATCATTCCTAAAGAACGACAACAAGTATTGTATGTACAACGTGCACATTTATAACGAACACCTAATTTTTAAGCTCATCTTTTCTTAGCATAGGTGTTTTTTCCTAAACCAGACAGAGATGAAATAAAAGAGTGAGATGACTCACCTGCCAAGTGAACTCGCGCTTCAATTATCCAACAAATATCACTAGGAATACCTTGGATCATCAGAAGCTTCATTCTTTCAATGCGTGCTTTGTAGACTTTTATCAAAGAGTTTTGAGGGAGAGAAGGAAAATGCTTTTGAATTTTTGCAAGAACATCTTCCATCCTGTCTGTGACTTTTCCTACAAAAATTAAAAACAAAAAAATAAAAAACACAAAATCTCAATATATACACAAATTGCATGGGTTGCCTCCCTACTTGCGCTACGTTTAACGTCATCAGCTAGACATGACTGCTCAAACGTTAGACTAGATCTACAAGTGTGAGACTCTCTTTTTAACATTGGATGGATTCTCCCTAATAGTGTTTGACATGTTGGCTGTTGACCTTAAATGTATCATTGGAATTCGGGTCATGTAGCTCAACGGCTCCGTAGGGTAAAACTTGGGTTATCACAAATGGACCTGACCACCGTGATTTCAACTTGCCAGGAAAAAGTTTCAACCTTGAGTTGTATAACAATACCACTGCCATGGTTCCAATTGTCTACGCACTATTTTCTGATCGTGCCACTTCTTGGTATTTTCTTTGTACAGTTTGGCATTCTCATAAGCATGGAGGTGAAATTTCTCCAATTCAATCAATTGGTGGAGCCGTTCTCTCCTGCTGCTTTCAGATAAAAATTTAGCTTCTTTAGTGCCTAGTACACTTTATGTTCGAGCTCCACAGGCATATGGCATGCTTTTCCAAACACCATTTGGTATGGGGACATTCCAATATGTGTCTTGTAAGTTGTTCGGTAGGCCCATAATGCGTCATCTAGTTTTGTAGACCAGTCAATCCTTATTGACCCAACGGTTCTCTCCAAAACTCTTTTAATTTCTCTGTTGGAAACTTCAACCTGTCCACTTGACTGCGCATGGTAAGTAGTGCCAACTTTGTGAGTAACTTCGTATTTAGCTATGAGTGTATCAGAGTACTTGTTGCAGAAGTGTGTGCCACCATCACTGATGATCGCTCTAGGTGTTTCGAAGCGGGTGAAAATATTATTTTTGAGGAATTTTAACACCACTTTGGAGTCATTTGATGGAAGTGCTGTTGCTTCAACCCATTTGGAGACGTAGTCTACTGCAACTAGGATGTACAAGTTTCCGTATGATGGAACAAAGGGTCCCAAAAAGTCAATCCCCCATACATCAAATATCTGCACTTCAAGAATGCTTTGAAGAGGTCCTTCATTTATCCTCTAAATATTTCCCATTCTCTAGCACCTGTCACATTGAAGAACGAATAAGTGACCATCTTTAAATAAAGTGGGCCAGAACAAACCTGATTGTAGGACTTTGGCTAGAGTTTTATCTCAACTGAAGTGTCCACCGTATGGTGATGAATAACAATGCTGCAAGACACTATTGACCTCCTCTTGTGGAACATAATGCCGCAATAATTGATCAGCACAACATTTGGAAAGGTACGGCTCATCCCAGACAAAATGCTTGACTTCTTGAAGACTTTCTTTCGTTGTTGATGTGTCCATTCCAACGACCATTTCCCTGATACTATGTAGTTTACATAGTCAGCATACCATGGGACTTCTTGTTGCTTAATGGCAAACAATTGTTTATCTGGAAAAGTTTCTTTGATTGTCAGCTCGTTTCCAGTTGTACCTCCATTTTCGAGCCTTGACAAGTGATCTGCCATTTGATTTTCTGTCCCCTTCCTGTCTTAGATCTCCACGTCAAATTCTTGCAGTAGAAGCACCCAACGGATCAATCCGGGCTTGGCATCTTTATTCACGATCAGGTATTTGATTGTTGAATGATCTGTGTAGACCAATTTGGGACCCATCAGATAGGAGTCGAATTTATCAAAAGCAAACACAACTGCGAAAAAATCCTTTTCAGTTGTTGTATAGTTGAGTTTTGCTTCATTCAATTTTTACTGGAGTGGTAAATGGTGTGGAAATTTTTTGCCTTACGTTGTCCCAAAACTACACCTACAGTAAAATCACTAGCATCGCACATCACTTCAAGTGAAAGCTTCCAGTCTGGTGCTACTATGATAGGGGTAGAAACCAGTTTATGTTTCATGATCTCAAAAGCATGGTGGAATTCTTTGGTGAAGTGGAACAACACATCTTTCTCCAGCAGATTGTATAATGGTTTAGCAATCTTGGAGAAATCTTTGATAAATCTCCTGTAAAATCCTGCATGCCTGAGAAAATTTCGAATCCCTTTGACGGATGATGGTGGAGGTAGTTTTTTCTATTGTCTCGGTTTTTGCTTTGTCTACCTCAATTCCTTTCTATGAGATTCGATGTCTCAGGACAATGTCTTCCTGCACCATGAAGTGGCATTTCTCCCAGTTGAGTACCAGGTTGGTATCTTCGCATCTTTGTAACACTTTTTCCAAATTTTACAAGTGATGAGTGGTAATTATATCATTATTTTCCACTCATTTAACTTAATATTTTGTATATTATCTTGAGTTTTGTGAATATTTTGATGTGTTTTATGTTATTTTGTAGATAAATAAAGTTTCAGGACTATCTGGAGGTGATTTGGGGCCAAAACAGTGAAAAACAGACAAAAGGGCAATTTGGTAATTTTACGTGTCGCGACGAACAAGCCTTCGGCATCGCGACGCCTAACATGCGCCATGAGCTGCTAACGTGCACCGGGGACACATGTCAGAATCTGAAAATTTTGACTTGCTAACATGCGTCGGGCCACATCAACATCATAGCCGATCTGCTAATGTGCGTCGTGCCACGTGTCATCATCCTATGGTGCCGACAATAGCCATCGCCACGTGTCTCCATGTGTCACTCCACGTGTCAGCCATGTCATCGTCAATATTACCAGTAGACCGAGTCAACTCGCCACGTCAGCGCCACATCATCATCAGCCAATCACATCATAATTATTGAGTCAATTATCCACATCGCCACATCATCGGATACGAATTTGAAGTAGCCAACCAGAGCGTGACACGTGGCGTGTCATGACGCGAAGCACGCGTCCCGACGCACACACCTTATCGAGGCCTATAAATTCAGCTCGAGGTTTCAGTTTCAGATGCACCTTCATCTCTGAATTCTCTGATGCAAATAGGGAGTTTTATATCTAGTTTACTTTAAATTTTAGTTTTTTAATTAATTTTAATTACGTTCTGTAATAATAATTCACTTTCTTTACTTTTTCAGTTTTTACTATTCAACATTAGGAGGTAACTTCCCACTGGTAGGGTGAAAGGTAAAACTTTTATTACTGCTATTTAGATTAATCTCCCTAATTATAATATATTCACTATTTAAAATTTGACTTAATGAAGATACCGCTATATTGGCAGGTTGATAATTGATATTAAATTGATTTTAATTTGATTAAACAATGATACCGTCTGGTTGGTCAGTTGGTAATTTACCGCCTATATGGCTGGTTTATGGACAAATATTGTTACCGCCTTAATGGCTGGTTGGACTTAATTTGACTTAATCAGGTTACCGCCTATATGGCTGGTTGGTAATGTTATCACAAGTTAATATATTATATTAAGGGAGATATCTAAATAGTAGTAGTAAAAGTAGATCATTTAACCCTAGTATTTTATTTTTGTAATTTTACTTTTCAGTATTTACTTTACCACATTTACTTTTCGGTATTTTATTTTATGTCTTTTACTTTTAAGTTTTTACTAGCCCTAGTTATGTGTCGTAACTAAGTTAATTATCTAAGGTTGTGATGAATTCTAATATCACCGGTTTATAAGGGATTATTTTGTAGTTTGGGTAATTTAAAGGTTTACTTATTAAAGTCTTAAGCTTAATGCGTCTTGTTAATTAGCCACTAATAAGATTGATCTGGTAAATCTAAAATAAACTTGACAAAGGAATTTAAGGTTTCAGCCTTAGACTTAGTAGCCCACGATCTTCCTTGAGGATAGATAACCCTTTAAAAGATTTCCTTACAGGATAGATATATACCTGTCGGGCGGGGTAGCCATAATTGGAACTTAAACTTAATGAATCCAGGTAATTTGGTTGACATAGACATATGGTTCAATTGGGTTATACTGGGTATTTGAGTCTGACCATCGACATAGGTTTTCGCATAATTTCATGTTCCATGTTAGTAAACCGATTTATTACACAAACATGAAATAATCACTTCATCTTTTAAAAGATATTAGAAAGATTCACAACCCTAAATAGTTTCTTAATATTGAATTTTCTTAAACCTACTTTCGTGCAATTTTATTTACTTGTTTTTAAATTCAAAATCTTCAACATTTTAAATCAATCAATCAACCTGTTAGATACTAGTAATCATTTGACCTCATAAAATTAATAGATTAGGTATTAAGTCCTCGTGGGATCGATACTTTTTATACTACTTGAACGATACGTGCGCTTGCGTTATACGCGTGTGATTACGCCGGTCAAGTTTTTGGCGTCGTTGCCAGAGACTTATTTATCTTTCACTATTAGTTTTGAGGTTAGATACCTTTACTTGTATCTAATTTATTTTTACTTATTGTTTTTGTTTTCTTATGTTTCAGGTTCTCAGAAACTACATGAGACGAACCAGAAGCTTTGAACTCTGACCGTTTCACCCGGAAATGGAAAGAACCATCAGACAATTGAGAAGGGAAAGGCGTGAAGGCCAAGAAGCTTTAGTCAACATGGAACTTGATCCTCTAGAAATTGCACCACCAATACCAATTCGAGACAGAACCATTCTGGTGGTCGACGACTTCATTTCTTGTATTATACTTCCTCCTTTACCAGCAAATACGTGTGATATCAAAACATGCATTCAGATGATTCAGCAGTCAGTGCAGTTTAGGGGAAAAGCAACTGAAGATCCTAATACCCACATTAGCAACTTTCTGGAAGTTTGCGGCACTTTCAATTACAACCGAGAAGCTGAAGAAGGAATGAGACTGTGGGTTTTTCCATACTCCTTGAAAGACAGAGCTAAAGCTTGGCTACATTCACTACCAGCAGGTTCCATCACAACTTGGAACAATTTAGCCACCAAATTTCTTGAAAAGTACTTTCCACCAGCCAGAACTGCAAAGCTGAGGAATGACATCAAATCCTTTGTACAACAAGACTCAGAAACTCTCTACGAAGCTTGGGAAAGGTAAAAGGATTTGCTCCGGAAATGTCCTCACCATGAGATTCCAAAATGGCTTCAAGTCCAAACTTTCTATAATGGACTTTCTAAACTGATGAGAACCACAATCGATGCTGCTGCTGGAGGAGCTTTAATGGCTAAAAGAGTAGATCAAACATGGGACCTAATCGAAGAAATGGCTAACAACAATTCCTTGTGGCCAACAGAAATGAGCATGATCCAAAGAATTACAGGAATTTATGAAGTTAGAGCCAATACAACAGTCAACGCCAAGCTGGATCAGATATGCAAATTCATGGAGACTCTTACCACTAGATCCACAAGTTCACCATATGGAGGAGCACCAGAACCAAACCAACTTGAAGAGACGGTGAATTATGTCAACAATTTCAACAGACATGGGACCAATCCATATTCCAACACCTGCAACCCAAGGTGGATGAATCATCCCAATTTTTCATGGGGCAACAATTCAGGGCAAAAGAACAATCCACCACCTGGATTCCAACAGCAGAACTATCCACCACCAGGATTTCAACAACAGAACAAAGGCCATGAACATGAAAAAGAACCAGAAATGAAAGAATGGATTACAGAGATGTTCAAAAAGTAACAAGCAGCATATGATGCTATATTTCAAAGCCAATATGCTTCCATCAAAGAACTGGAGAATCAAATTGGACAACTGGCCAATGTTCAGAGTTACAGACCGCCAGGAAATCTTCCAAGCAATACAGAACCAAATCCAAGGAACCGAGGGAAGGAGCAATGTCAAGCCATTACTTTGAAAAGCGGTACTGAAATCAACAAAGATGTTGGAATCAAGGCAACAATTGAAGAACTTCCAAAAGATGCAGTTCCACAGATGGAGGAAAAAAAAGCAAAGGAAAAAGAAAAAAAATCAGATCATTCCATCTCCACATTTTCCTCAGTGTCTTCAGAAAAATAAACTGGACAAGCAGTTTGCTCGATTCCTGGAGGTGTTCAAAAAGCTGCACATCAACATTCCATTTGCAGAAGCTTTGGAAGAAATGCCCAGCTATGTAAAATTCATGAAAGACATTATTTCACGAAAACAGAGATTGGGAGATTACGAGACAGTAGCATTGACGGAAGAATGCAGTACCATCATTCAAATGAAACTTCCCCCGAAGTTGAAAGATCCTGGCAGTTTTACTGTCCCATGCACCATTGGAGAACATTACATCGGTAATGCTTTATGTGATTTAGGTGCTAGTGTTAACTTGATGCCTTTTTCTATTTACAGGAAACTATAAATTAGAGAAGCAATGCCTACCTCAGTCTCACTACAACTTGTTGATCGAACGCTCGCATTTTCGAGAGGAGTCGTTGAAGATGTCCTGGTTAAAGTTGACAAACTCATTCTCCCAACAGATTTCATTATCCTAGACATGAAAGAAGATAAAGATGTGCCTATCAGCCTTGGGAGACCATTTTTGGCAACAGGTCAAACTGTGATTAATGTACAAAAAGGAGAACTAACCATGAAAGTTCAGGACCAATAAGTTACCTTCAATGTTTTCAAAGCCATGAAATTCCCAAGTGAAGAAAATGAGGAAGAATGTTTCAGAATTGATGTTGTTGATAACCTCATCTAGGATATTGATACAACTCCCAAGGACAAACTTGAAGCTTTCATCACCAACATGACTGACAGCGAGTCAGATGCTGAAATCTTGGAATGTATCAACTACCTTGACAAACCATTCCGATTCAAATCAACACCACCAGTTGAAAGTCTGGAACTACCAAAGAAAGATCGAATCAAGCCTTCGATTGAAGAACCACCACAACTGGAGCTGAAGTTACTTCCGAGCCATCTCAGGTATGTATTTCTTGGAAACTCTTCTGAATTACCTGTTATTATTTCTTCTTCGCTAACATTGGAGCAGAAAGAAAAATTGTTAAGAGTATTACGAGAACACAAGAGAGCCATTACCTTGACTATAGCAGATATTCGAGACATTAGTTCATCATTTTGCATGCACAAGATTCTGATGAATGATGAGTACAAACCCACAGTGGAGCATCAACGGAGACTCAATCCAATCATGAAGGAGATCGTGAAGAAAGAAATCATCAAATGGTTGGATGCTGGCATCATATACCCTATCTCAGACAACACTTGGGTGAGTCCTATGCAATGTGTACCGAAGAAAGGAAGAATTATTGTTGTCACCAATGAAAAGAACGAGTTGATTCCAACAAGAACAGTGACTGGATGAAGAGTATGCATGGACTACCGGAAGCTGAACAAAGCAACAAAGAATGACCATTTTCCGCTACCATTCATTGACCAGATGTTAGATAGACTGACGGGACATGAATTCTATTGATTTCTGGATGGATATTCAGGATACAATCAGATTGCCATCGCCCCAGAAGATCAGGAAAAAACCACATTTACATATCCCTATGGTACTTTTACTTTCCGCAGAATGCCATTTTGATTATGTAATGCTCCCGCCACATTTCAGCGTTGCATGATGGCCATCTTCTCAGACATGTTGGAGTAGAGTATGAAAGTTTTTATGGATGACTTCTCTGTGTTTGGAGATTCTTTTGACCAATGTTTGCAAAATTTGGAACATGTGTTACAAAGATGTGAAGATACCAACCTAGTACTCAACTGGGAGAAATGCCACTTCATGGTACAGGAAGGCATTGTTCTTGGACATCGGATCTCACAAAAAAGGAATCGAGGTAGACAAAGCAAAGATTGAAATAATTGAGAAATTACCTCCACCAACATCAGTCAAAGGGATTCAGAGCTTTCTTGGACATGCTGACTTTTACAGGAGATTCATCAAAGACTTTTCCAAGATTGCTAAACCTTTATGCAATCTTCTGGAGAATGATGTGTCTTTCAACTTCACCAAAGATTTCCATGAAGCTTTTGAGATCTTAAAACAGAAGCTGGTCTCTGCCCCCATCATTGTAGCACCGGACTGGACCCTTCCATTTGAGGTCATGTGTGATGCTAGTGATTTTGCTGTAGGTGCAGTTTTGGGACAACGCAAAGCAAAAATTTTCCACACCATCTACTGCTCCAGCAGAACTTTGAATGAAGCCCAACTCAACTACACAACCACTAAAAAGGAGTTGCTCGCAGTTGTGTACACTTTTGAAAAATTCTGCTCATATCTACTGGGTCCCAAAGTAGTGGTCTACACATATCATTCAGCAATCAAATACTTGATCACGAAGAAAGATGCCAAACCCAGATTGATCCGTTGGATACTTCTTCTTCAAGAATTTGACGTGGAAATTCGAGACAAGAAAGAGATAGAAAACTAAGTGGCAGATAATCTATCAAGGCTCGAGAATGGAGAAACAGCTGGCAAAGAATAATCAATCAAAGAAACTTTTCCAGATGAACAACTATTTTCCATGAAACAGCAGAATGTCTCTTGGTATGCTGACTATGTCAACTTCATTGTATCAGGAAAATGGTCGTTGTAATGGACAACTCAACAACGAAAGAAGTTATTCAAGGAAGTCAAGCACTATGTTTGGGATGAGCCGTACCTATTCAAACGATGTGCTGATCAACTATTGAGATGGTATGTTCCACATGAGGAGGTCAACAGTGTTTTGCAACACTGTCATTCATCACCATATGGCTGATGAGTGGTATTTATATCACTATTTCCCACTCATTTAACTTAATATTTTGTATAGTTTCTGGAGTTTTGTGAACGTTTTGATGTGTTTTATTGTTATTTTGCAGATAAATAAAGTTTGGACAGCACTGGAGGCAATTTGGGGCAAAACCGGACAAAAATGCGTCAACAGGGATATTTCCGTCTTTTCCGCGTCGCGACGCTGAAACACTGCGCGCCGCGACGCCCAGCGTGAGCCTGATCTGCTAACATGCACCTGGTCAACGGTCAACAATTTGAGAAGTTTTGACTTTGCTAAAATGCGCCGTGCCACGTGTCACCATCACAGCCGATCTGCTAAAATGCGCCGTGCCACGTGTCATCATCATCAGCCACATCATCGGTCAACAAGTCAACCTTGCCACGTGTCATGCCACATCATCGTCCACGTCAGCAGGTCAACCGAGTCAACTTGCCACGTCAGCCTAAGCCAATCACAACTTGACACGTGTCGCCACGTGTCGCAATCCTATTGTGCCGACAAGTGAACAGTCAGCCGCCACGCCACGTCATGCCACGTCATCGCCACGTCGTCGCCGCGTCAGCATGATGTCATCAATGACGTCATCACAATAATTGAGTCTTAGCCGCCTTGCCACGTGTCGCGTGAATAGTCAGCCGCCTTGCTACGTGTCGTCTCCTCAGCGTGCCACGTCGACAAATCCAGCGTCGCGACGCTGAGGTCCTTGGCGTCGCGACGCTGGAATAGTGAAAAATTTGCCTATAAATTCAGAGCGAAATTTCAGAATTTTGTACACCTCTCTCTCTCTTGATTTCTCTCTCTAGAATTTTTATTTTTATTTTTTTTATTTATTTTTAGTTTTGTAAATAATTTTAATTACTTTTTGTAATAATAGTAATTTAATTTTTACTTTTTACTTTTACAGTTTTTACTATTCACCATGATGTTGTAACTTCCCCAGCTAGGGTGAAAGGTAATTCTTTTACTATTACTATTTAGATTAATCTCCCTTAAAAATAATATATTCACTATTTAAAATATTGACTTAATAAGGAATACCGCTATATTGGTCGGTTGGTAATTTAATTTTAATCTGTTTTAAACCTGACTAATCAAGGATACTGCCAGACTGGTCGGTTGGTAAATTTATTTTTGGTTCCGCCTTAATGGCTGGTTGGACTTAATTTGACTTAATCAGGATACCGCCAGACTGGTCGGTTGGTAATATTATCACAAGTTTATATATTATTTTATGGGAGATATCTAAATTAGTAGTAGTAAAAGTAATTCCTTTTACCTTAGCATTTCATTTTATTTTATTGTAATTTACTTTTCAGCATTTTTACTTTATGTCTTTTACTTTTATGAATTTACTAGTCCTAGTTATGTGTTAGTTTTCTGAGGTTGTGATGACTTTTAATATCACCGGTTTATAAGGGATTATTTTATAGTTAGGGTAATTTAAAGGTTTATTTATTAAGTCTTAAGCTTAATGCTTCTTGTTGTCTGATCACCAATAAGATTGATATGGTAAATCTAAAATGAACTAGACATAGGGATTTTAGGTTTCAGCCTTAGACTTAATAGCCCACGATCTTCCTTGAGGATAGATAACCCTTTAATAGATTTCCTTACAGGATAGGAATATACCTGTCGGGCGGGGGTAGCCATAATTGGAACTTAAACTTAATGAATCCAGATAATTTGGTTGACATAGACATATGGTTCAATTGGTTTAAACTGGGTATTTGTGTCTGACCATCGACAGAGGCTTACACATAATTTAGTGTTCCAGGTTAATAAGTCAATATATTACCAACTTTAAGATAACCACTTCATCTTTAAAATGATATTAAAAGAAATCACAACCCTAGATCTTTGTGTCTTTTGTTATTTTCCTTAGTATTTTCTTTTGTCTTTTTATTTATATATTTATTTTGTAAAACCACTTTCAACCAATCAAACAATCATTCTCTTCTCCCTTTAATTAGATATTTGTAAATAAATAGATTTAATAATTAATAACAACAGTAGGAATTAAGTCCTCGTGGGATCGATATTTTTATACTACTTAAACGATACGTGCGCTTGCGTTATACGTGTGTGTTTACGCCGGTCAAGTTTTTGGCGCCGTTGCCGGGGACTTATATTTCTTGAGTTGTTAATTTTGAAGCTATCTAATTTACTTGTATCTAATTTTCTTTATTTTTATCTGTAATTTTTATTTCTTTCTTTTGATTTCAGGTGACTTAAAAATGGAACATTACTGGGAGATTGAAAGATTACGTGCTTTACAAGAAGATACACCCCAAATCTGGGAGCAACAGTCCGGTTTTCTGAGGCCTGTTGTCGAGCCCAATGATTATCATTGGATGCCAGAATCAAACAATACTACATTTGCTCAACATAATTCAATGTGGAGATGTGACATATGTAATGGTGACCACCCAAGCGATTATTGCAAATACAACTACCATCCAGGATGGCAGAACTATCAAGATCTTTCATGGTACGAAGAACCATCACATTTTCCATCTTATCCACCATCTTCATTCGATCCTTATCAACAACCAGAACCATCCGAGGAAGATCAATTGATTCACATGTTCAAAGAACAGACAGCTCAATTTGATGCACAAATTCAGAGTAACACAGAATCCATACAGAGAATGACAGATCAGATCAGACAATTAACAGAAAACCAGAACTATATACCTCAAGAACCAATTTCAGATGACACTGATGAAGCCTTCGAGTACCAATCATTTCAGAATGATATTTCAATAGATGAGGAGGCTGAGCAGTATCAAGAATCAGATGTATTAGTTCAGGAACTTGAACCGGCAAAGTCTCGATTTGATTTTTATTATTCTGATTCTGACGATGATGAAGCTGAAACATTTGTACCAACTGCATCAAAAATTGAGGATAAAATTCTGAATCCTCAAAATGAAGATCTTGGAGAATGTTTTTTACAAATGTTTGAAGAATATCAACTTGAGCCAATCATTCACCCGAATCAGAGGATGAAGACCTAATGTCTGACTCATCTTTTCATCCTCAGGTGGAGCTAGAAACAGAGCAAATGGAGGAGCAACTGTCAGAACTTAATAAAAATCCAGAGCATTCAAGAAAAACATCGCTGTTTTGGGGAATACAAATCAAAGATATCACCCAGAAACTTGACAGAATGGAATTTCCATTCCAAGTCAAACACCATACGAGACCTCCTGATTTTCTTTCTTTCTTTGCAGGAACCACTGGAACAACAATGAGCAAAAAGGTGGCACAAGCATTAAAGATGACAAAATTATTTCTGCCACTTTACTGTTGGAAGAGACCCTTCAAAAGCAACGCTCACGGGATTGTCTTTAATCGGACATCCAAAACGACATTGAAACCTCCTTGACATATGGATTTCAATCACGTCTGGCTGAAGACGAAAAATTCAGCGCTAGCAGGGAGGCAACCCATGCAATTTGTTGTAATTTATTTTTCATATTTTGTGTGAACTTTTTAATTTTGTATGTTAGTTTTGCAGGAAAAATAAAAACGGAATTTTTCAGAACAAGAAAGGCAGTGCAAGCGGGATTTTCAAAATAAAAATTTGACAAAATCACGAAGATACAAAGTTGATCCGGGAGACGGCCAAGTAAAAAGACACTTCTTAAGAGGCGTCCCTATGGATTTATCCGTCACAAGACATGGTTTTGCTAAAAAAAAAAAAAAAAAAATCAAAGAAAAAATCAGAAAAATCAGAAAATTATTCCATTGCTACAAAAAGGTGTGAAATCTGATAAGACTTTAGGACAAAAATATTACTCTCTTATCAACTGCACTTATGACTGTTGTGGGCAAAAATGAGTTGATTAATATTTTGTTAGCTGTGTATATGAAGAATGGTAAAAATAATCGGAGAATTTACTTATTCAGTAATTTAGAAAGAAACAAAACAACTAGTAACTTGGAGTAGAATTTTCACCTGATTAGTCACTAACTTTCTTTATTCTCTTTTCGCTTGTCTTTTTGCTTTTGTGTGCATTAGTTTTATTACCTTTTTACTTTTGTAAAATGTTTGTGGGTATCATTACTGTAAACCCTCATGAGACTGCACTCGTCCACTAGGGACACCTAGGGGTTTAAAGGCTTGTTGCATATGCTAAATGCAATCGTGATCCCTACGAAAATGGCTTAGTTAAATTTTGTTAAGTTATGTTATTTTGTATTTTGCTCGAGGACTAGCAAAATGTTAGGTTGGGGGTGTGATGAGTGGTATTTATATCACTATTTCCCACTCATTTAACTTAATATTTTGTATAGTTTCTGGAGTTTTGTGAACGTTTTGATGTGTTTTATTGTTATTTTGCAGATAAATAAAGTTTGGACAGCACTGGAGGCAATTTGGGGCAAAACCGGACAAAAATGCGTCAACAGGGATATTTCCGTCTTTTCCGCGTCGCGACGCTGAAACACTGCGCGCCGCGACGCCCAGCGTGAGCCGGATCTGCTAACATGCGCCTGGTCAACGGTCAACAATTTGAGAAGTTTTGACTTTGCTAAAATGCGCCGTGCCACGTGTCACCATCACATCCTATCTGCTAAAATGCGCCGTGCCACGTGTCATCATCATATGCTGCCGACACTCAGACTTGACATGTGTCGCCTCGTCATCAGCCACATCATCAGTCAACAAGTCAACCTTGCCACGTGTCATGCCACATCATCGTCCACGTCAGCAGGTCAACCGAGTCAACTTGCCACGTCAGCCTAAGCCAATCACAACTTGACACGTGTCGCCACGTGTCGCAATCCTATTGTGCCGACAAGTGAACAGTCAGCCGCCACGCCACGTCATGCCACGTCATCGCCACGTCGTCGCCGAGTCAACATGACGTCATCAATGACGTCATCACAATAATTGAGTCTTAGCCGCCTTGCCACGTGTCGCGTGAATAGTCAGCCGCCTTGCTACGTGTCGTCTCCTCAGCGTGCCACGTCGACAAATCCAGCGTCGCGACGCTGAGGTCCTTGGCGTCGCGACGCTGGAATAGTGAAAAATTTGCCTATAAATTCAGCGCGAAATTTCAGAATTTTGTACACCTCTCTCTCTCTTGATTTCTCTCTCTAGAGATAATTTCTCTCTCTAGAATTTTTATTTTTTATTTTTTTTATTTATTTTTAGTTTTGTAAATAATTTTAATTACTTTTTGTAATAATAGTAATTTAATTTTTACTTTTTACAGTTTTTACTATTCACCATGATGTTGTAACTTCCCCAGCTAGGGTGAAAGGTAATTCTTTTACTGTTACTATTTAGATTAATCTCCCTTAAAAATAATATATTCACTATTTAAAATATTGACTTAATAAGGAATACCGCTATATTGGTCGGTTGGTAATTTAATTTTAATCTGTTTTAAACCTGACTAATCAAGGATACCGCCAGACTGGTCGGTTGGTAAATTTATTTTTGGTTCCGCCTTAATGGCTGGTTGGACTTAATTTGACTTAATCAGGATACCGCCAGACTGGTCGGTTGGTAATATTATCACAAGTTTATATATTATTTTATGGGAGATATCTAAATTAGTAGTAGTAAAAGTAATTCCTTTTACCTTAGCATTTCATTTTATTTTATTGTAATTTACTTTTCAGCATTTTTACTTTATGTCTTTTACTTTTATGAATTTACTAGTCCTAGTTATGTGTTAGTTTTCTGAGGTTGTGATGACTTTTAATATCACCGGTTTATAAGGGATTATTTTATAGTTAGGGTAATTTAAAGGTTTATTTATTAAGTCTTAAGCTTAATGCTTCTTGTTGTCTGATCACCAATAAGATTGATATGGTAAATCTAAAATGAACTAGACATATGGATTTTAGGTTTCAGCCTTAGACTTAATAGCCCACGATCTTCCTTGAGGATAGATAACCCTTTAATAGATTTCCTTACAGGATAGGAATATACCTGTCGGGCGGGGGTAGCCATAATTGGAACTTAAATTTAATGAATCCAGATAATTTGGTTGACATAGACATATGGTTCAATTGGGTTAAACTGGGTATTTGTGTCTGACCATCGACAGAGGCTTACACATAATTTAGTGTTCCAGGTTAATAAGTCAATATATTACCAACTTTAAGATAACCACTTCATCTTTAAAATGATATTAAAAGAAATCACAACCCTAGATCTTTGTGTCTTTTGTTATTTTCCTTAGTATTTTCTTTTGTCTTTTTATTTATTTATTTATTTTGTAAAACCACTTTCAACCAATCAAACAATCATTCTCTTCTCCCTTTAATTAGATCTTTGTAAATAAATAGATTCAATAATTAATAACAACAGTAGGAATTAAGTCCTCGTGGGATCGATATTTTTATACTACTTGAACGATACGTGCGCTTGCGTTATACGTGTGTGTTTACGCCGGTCAATGGCGGACACTTTAGCGGGAATAAAACTGCAGCCAAAGTCCTACAATCAGGTTTGTTCTGGCCCACTCTTTTTAAAGATGCTTATCTTTTTGCTCTTCAATTTGACAGGTGCCAGAGAACGGGGAATATTTCCAGGAGAAATGAAGGACCTTTGTAAAATATTCTGGAAGTAGAGATATTTGATGTGTGGGGTATAGATTTTATGGGACCTTTTGTTCTATCATTCGGAAACCTGTACATCCTGTTTGATGTAGACTACGTCTCCAAATGGGTCGAAGCAATTGCACTGCCATCCAACGATTCAAAAGTGGTGATCAAATTCCTTAAAAAGAATATTTTCACTCGGTTCGGAACACCTCGAGCAATTATCAGTGATGGTGGCTCACATTTCTGCAACAGATACTTCGATGCACTCATATCCAAATATGAAGTTACTCACAAGGTTGCCACTGCTTATCATCCACAGTCAAATGGACATGTTGAAGTTTCAAACAGGGAAATCAAAAGAATCCTAGAAAGAACCGTTGGATCAACAAGGAAGGACTAGTCTACAAAACTGGATGACGCATTATGGGCCTATCGAACAGCTTACAAGACACCCATTGGTATGTCCCCATATCAAATGGTGTTTGGAAAAGCATGTCATCTGCCAGTTGAGCTTGAGCACAAGGCGTACTGGGTACTAAAGAAGTTGAATTTTGATCCACAAGTTGCAGGAGAGAAAAGACTCCACCAACTCAACAAATTGGAGGAATTTCGCTTACAGGCTTATGAGAATGCCAGATTGTACAAAGAAAAGACCAAGAAATGGCATGATCGAAAAATAGTGTACATACAGTTGGAATCGAGGCAGCAAGTGTTGTCGTACAATTCATGATTGAAACTTTTCCCTGGAAAGTTGAAATCAAGGTAGTCAGGTCCATTTGTGATCACTCATGTTTTTCCATATGGAGCTGTTGAGTTACTGGATCCCAACACCAACAACACATTCAAGGTTAACAGTCAGCGTGGCAAGCACTACTGGGGAGAATCATTTGAGCGACAAAAAGAAAATGTCACACTTTCAGATCCAGCCTAACGTTCGAGAAGTCACGTCTAGCTGACGACGTTAAACTTAGCGCTCGCAGGGAGGCAACCAATGTAATTTTTGTATATATTGTTATTTGGTGTGTTTTATTTTTGTGTGTTTAATTTTTGCAAGATAAGTCATTTCAAGATGGAAGAAGTTCTCGCAAATTTTCACAAGTAATTTCCTTCTCTCCCTCAAAAATCTCTGATGAAAGTATACAAAGCTCGCTTGGAACGGATGAGACTACTGATGATCAAAGGTATTCCAACTATATTCGTTGGATTATTGAAGCACAGATCCGATTGGCAGGTGAGTCTTCTGACTCTTTTACTTCACATATGTCTGGTTTTGGAAGAAGGACCTATGCAAAGAAACGTAGAGCTAAGCAAATGGGTATTTGTTACAAATGTGCACGCTGGAATTGCAATACTCGTTGTCGTTCTTTAGGAATGGTGTCTGATAATCGCGAAGACGAAATTAAATTCTTTAGAGATGGCTTGAGTAATGAGTCTTTAGATGATATATCTTCGACTCTTGAGACACATCCCAGTGGATATGTTCACATAGCCTTTCGCAAATTACATACACAATTTCAAAAAGAAAAATAACAGTTAAGTCTCGGGAATCTGACTCAAAAAGACCATGTTTTCCAATTTATAAGAAAATTGGATGGGAAGCTTGTCCCTGACGCATAGACGTCAATTAAGCCGTAAATATTTGTAGATATTATATCTCTTTGTCTTTTCCTAATAATTGTAATTTGTTTTGTTGATTTCTTTTATTTTCTCCGTCAGGATCCAAACCTTTTTTACTATCACGATTTATTTTACTGTTAACTAATAATTGTCATTTGGCATGTATTAGTGCTATTATTTTACTCACCCTTTTCAGGTGTTATAAATTCAACTCATCATTGCACTTTTGAAGATATCCAAAGTAAAACATGGAAGCCACTTCAAGAAGACGAGTTGAAAACATATGTGTGTTTTGCGGTACTAGTGTTGGTGTTAAGCCACAATACGAAGAAGCAGCACAAGAATTAGGTCGAGTCTTAGCTGCAAGGAATATGCACTTAGTATATGGCGGAGGCAATCTTGGACTTATGGAGATCGTTTCAAAAGCTGTACAGGAGGGAGGCAGTCATGTTTTGGGAATCATCCAAAAACCCTTGGCATAAGCAAATCTTATTGGACCATCAAACAGAGAGGAACTGATCGTGCCAGATATGTCTGAACGATTGGTAGAAATGATTAACCATACTGATGCTTTTATTGCTTTGCCATGTGGCTTGGGTACATTTGAGGAAATTTTTACAGTGTTATCTTGGGCGAACCTGAACATACACCAGAAACCGCTTGGACTGTACAACGTTGAGGGATTTTATGATTTTCTTTGTGTATTTCTTGATGATGCTCGGATAAATGGGTTCGTGACAAAACCTATGAAAGAATTCCTCTTTACTGCCAGAACTGCTCCGGATCTAATTGACCAAATCTTAGCCAATGAACCACAAATTGACCCTATCATTTCAAAGATAAATTGGTCTGAGGACGATCGTGGTAAGAGGCGTCGGATTAATCTGGATCTTAACATTTAACTTTTCGTGTAGGATTTCAGTTAATCATGTATTATCTTCTAAACTCTTCTTCTACTGTTGAAGACATTGAGGACAATGCCTCATTTAGGTTTGGGGGAGAGAATTAGTTGATCAGTATCTTGTTTTTAGTTGTGTGTTGTTTTTATTTTTAGTCCAAAATATTTCGAAAAAAAATTGAAAAATTTTCAAAAATATTTTGCGTTTTTGTTTTTATTTTGACTAAAAAGGTGAAATTGGTGAGAGATAGCTGTGTAAGGAGTTCTCATTCCTGATACGTATTTCAACCCATTTTTGAAACAAGTTAGTTTTTGTTTATTTCCTTTTGAATTATTTAATTTGTAAATTCTCCATAAAATTGACTAAAATGGATCTTCATATGCTCAGTTGGCAGATATTATCAACATGCATGGTAACATACAGACATGAGCTGTAATTGAAAAGTTTGTAATATTCAGTGCTCTAGTTTAATTGGAGGAAGCATCTATGAAAAGCATGAGATTAAAAAAACGTCTGAGATCCAAGTTATTAAGTCCGTATGGGTGTTTTAACACCTAGTGCCCTAAAGCCAACTGGTTTGGGAGTCACTGGCCCAAAACTCACTACATGGATCAAGGATGTTGCAAAAATATATATATTAAAGTCTGAGTAATTAAGTCCGTAGGGGTGTCTTAACACCTGGTGCCCTAAAGCCAACTGATTTGGGAGTCACCGACCCAACACTCGCTACATAAATGGAAGATATTGTATATAAATAAAAAAAATCAAAAAATCAAAGAAAAAAAATCAGAAAAATGAGAAAAATTATTCCACTACTGCAAAAATGTGTGAATTCTGATAAAACTTTAGGACAAAAATATTACTCTCTTATCAACTGCACTTGTGACTGTTGTGGGCAAAAATGAGTTGATTAGTATTTTGTTGGCTATGTATATGGAGAATGATAAATATAATCGGAGAATTTACTTATTCGGTAATTTAGAAAGAAAGAAAACAACTAGTGACTTGGAGTAGAAGTTTCACCTGATTAGTCACTAACTTCTTTATTCTATTTTCTCTTGTCTTTTTGTTTTTGTGTGCATTAGTTTCACTACCTTTTTACTTTTGTAAAATGTTTGTGGGTATCATTGCTGTAAACCCTCACGAGACTACAACTCGTCCACTAGGGACACCTAGGGGTTTAAAGGCTTGTTGCATACGCTAAATACAACCGTGACCCCTACGAAAGTGGCTTAGTTAAATTTTATTTTAAAGATGTTTATGTTATTTTATTCTCTGTTTTGCTCGAGGACTAGCAAAATATTAGGCTTGGGGGTGTGATGAGTGGTAATTATATCATTATTTTCCACTCATTTAACTTAATATTTTGTATAATTTCTTCAGTTTTGTGAATATTTTGATGTGTTTTGTGTTATTTTGTAGATAAATAAAGTTTCAGGACTCTCTAGAGGTGATTTGGGGCCAAAATAGTGAAAAATGGACAAAAAGGCAATTTGATAATTTTACGCGTCGCGACGCCTAACATGCGCCATGAGCTGCTAACATGCGCCGAGGGACACGTGTCAGAATCTGAAAAGTTTGACTTGCTAACGTGGGCCGGGCCACGTGTCAACATCACAGCCAATCTGCTAACGTGCGACGTGCCACGTGTCATCATCCTATAGTGCCGACAATCATCATCGCCACGTGTCGCCATGTGTCACTCCACGTGTTAACCACGTCATCGTCCACATCAGTAGTAGACCGAGTCAACTCGCCATGTCAGCGCCACGTCATCATCAGCCAATCACAGCGTGCCACGTGTCACAATCCTATGGTGCCGACAATTACTTTCACCACGTGTCACCACGTCATCACAATTATTGAGTCAATTATCCACATCGCCAAGTCATCAGATAAGAATCTGAAGCAGCCAATAAGAGCGCGACACGTGGCACGTCGCGACGCCCACACCTTACCGAGGCCTATAAATTCAGCTCGAGATTTCAGTTTCAGATGCACCTTCCTATCTGAATTCTCTGATGTAAATAGGGAGTTTTATATCTAGTTTACTTTAAATTTCAGTTTTTTAATTAATTTTAATTACGTTATGTAATAATAATTTACTTTCTTTACTTTTTCAGTTTTTACTATTCAACATGAGGAGGTAACTTCCCACTGGTACGGTGAAAGGTAAAAGTTTTATTACTACTATTTAGATTAATCTCCCTAATTCTAATATATTCATTATTTAAAATTTGACTTAATGAGGATACCGCTATATTGGCCGGTTGGTAATTGATATTAAATTGATTTTAATTTGATTAAGCAATGATACCGTCTGGTTGGTCAGTTGGTAATTTACCGCCTATATGGCTGGTTTATGGACAAATATTGTTACCGCCTTAATGGCTGGTTGGACTTAATTTGACTTAATCTGGTTACCGCCTATATGGCTGGTTGGTAATGTTATCACAAGTTAATATATTATATTAAGGGAGATATCTAAAATAGTAGTAGTAAGAGTAGATATTTTAACCCCTAGCATTTTATTTTTGTAATTTTACTTTTCAATATTTACTTTACCGCATTTACTTTTCGGTATTTTATTTTATGTCTTTTACTTTTAAGTTTTTACTAGTCCTAGTTATGTGTCGTAACTAAGTTAGTTATCTAGGGTTGTTATGAATTCTAATATCACCGGTTTATAAGGGATTATTTTGTAGTTTGGGTAATTTAAAGGTTTACTTATTAAAGTCTTAAGCTTAATATGTCTTGTTAATTGGCCACTAATAATATTGATCTGGTAAATAAAAAATAATATTGACAAAGGAATTTTAGGTTTCAGCCTTAGACTTAGTAGCCCACGATCTTCCTTGAGGATAGATAACCCTTTAATAGATTTCCTTACAGGATAGATATATACCTGTCGGGCGGGGGTAGCCATAATTGGAACTTTAATTTAATGAATCCAAGTAATTTGGTTGACATAGACATATGGTTCAATTGGGTTATGCTGGGTATTTGCGTCTGACCATCGACAGAGGCTTTCGCATAATTTCGTGTTTCAGGTTAGTAAACTGATTTATTACACAAACATGAAATAACCACTTCATCTTTTAAAAGATATTATAAAGATTCACAACCCTAGATAGTTTCTTAATATTGAATTTTCTTAAACCTACTTTCTTGCAATTTTATTTACTTGTTTTTAAATTCAAAATCTTCACATTTCAAATCAATCAATCAACTTGTTAGATACTAGTAATCATTTGACCTCATAAAATTAATAGATTAGGTATTAAGTCATCGTGGGATCGATACTTTTTATATTACTTGAACGATACGTGCGCTTGTGTTATACGCGTGTGATTACGCCGGTCAACAAGCAACGGTCGAACGAGTCTCTAAATACTGAGAAGTCATCCATGAAGACTTTTATGCTTTGTTTTATCATGTCTGAAAAGATAGCCATCATGCAATGTTGAAATGTGGTAGAAGCGTTACAGAGTCCAAATGGCATCCTACGGAAAGCAAAAGTACCATACGAGCATGTGAAAGTAGTTTTCTCCTAATCTTATTGGGCGATAGCAATCTGATTATACCCTGAGTATCTATCCAGAAAATAGTAGAATTCATGTCCCGCCAATCTGTCTAGCATCTGGTCAATAAATAGTAACGAGAAATGATCATTCCGTGTTGCTTTGTTCAGCTTCTTGTAATCCATGCATACTTTTCATCCAATCACTGTTCTTTTTGGAATCAACTCGTTCTTTTCATTGGTGACTACAATCATTCCTCATTTCTTGGGTACACATTGCATAGGAATCACCCAAATGCTGTCAGAGATGAGGTAGATGATGTCTGAGTCCAACCATTTAATGTTTTATTTCTTTATGACTTCCTTCATGATTGAATTCAGTCTCTGTTGATGCTCCACTGTGGCTTTGTACTCATCATTCATCAGGATTTTGTGCATGTAAAATGATATACTAATGCCTCGAATATCTATTTTAGTTCAGCCAATAGCTCTCTTATGCTCGCATAACATTCTCAACAACTTATCTTTCTGCACCCATGTTAGCGACGAAGAAATAATCACAGGTAAATCAGAAGAATTTTCCAAGTATGCATACCTGAGATGGCTCAGAAGTGGATTTAGTTCCAGCTACGATGGTTCTTCAATCGAGGGTTTGATTCACTTCTTTTTTGGTAGTTCCAAGCTTTCCACATGTGGTGTCGCTTTGAAGCGAGAGGCTCCATCAAGAGAGTGGATACATTCCAGAATATCATCATCTAATTCTTTATCAGTCTTGTTGGTGATGCATGTTTCAAGTTTGTCAGTGGAGAGTTGCATTACATCTGTGTTCTGGATGATACTATCTATTACATCAAGTCCGGAACATTTCTCATCCTTTTCGTCATTCGAGAATTTCATGGCTTTGAAAACATTGAATGTTACTTCTTGGTCCTGCACTCTCATGATTAGTTCACCTTTTTATACATCAATAATGGTTCGACCTGTAGCCAAGAATGGTCTCCCAAAGATGATGGGTACGTCTTTATCTTCCTCTATGTCAAGGACAATGAAATCTGTTGGGAAAATGAATTTATCGACTTTGACAAGCACATCTTCAACTACATCTCTCGGAAATATGAGTGATCTATCAGCAAGTTACAGAATGACTAAGGTGGGCTTTGCTTCTCCAATCTGCAGTTTTCTGTAAATAAACAAAGGCATCAAGTTAATATTAGCACCTAAATCACACAAAGCCTTACCGAAGTAATGTTCTCCTATGGTGCAAGGGATGGTGAAACTGCCAGGATCTTTCAACTTTGGGGGAAGCTTTCTCTGAATGATGGCGCTTCATTCTTCTGTCAGTGCTACCGTCTCGTAATCTCCCAATCTTCTCTTTCGTGACAGAATATCTTTCATGAATTTGACATAATTGGGAATTTTTTTCCAACACTTATGCAAATGGAATGTTGATATGCAACTTTTTAAAGATTTTCAGGAATCGAGCAAATTGCTTGTCCAGTTTGTGTTTCTAGAGACGCTGAGGAAAAATATGGAGGTGGAGTAAATCTTTCTCGATCATTTTCTTTTGCCTTTTTTTCCTCCATTTGTGGATCTGATTCACTGCTTTCTTTGGAAATTCCTCAGTAGATGCCTTGACTCCAACATCTTTGTTGATTTCAGTGCTGCTTTTCAAAGTGATGGCTTGTCATTACTCATTCCCTCTGTTCATTGGATTTGGTTATGTGTTGCTAGGATGGGTATCTTGCGATCTGTAACTCTGAGCATTGGCCAGTTATCCCAATTGATTCTCCAGTGCCTTTATGAAAGCTGATTGGCTTTGAAACATAGCATTATATTTGGCTTCTTGCTTTTTCAACATCTCTGCAAGCAAATCTTCTATTCATAGCTTCTTCTCATACTCTTGGCCTTTATTATGTTGTTGGAATCCAGTTGGTGGATTGTTCCTTTGCCCTGAAGTGTTGCTCCATGTGAAATTGAGATGATTCCTCCAAACTGAGTTGTAGGTATTTGAATATGGATTGTTCCCCTATCTGTCGAAGTTGCTGACATAGTTCACAGTCTCATCATGTTGGTTGTAAGATTTTACCTCTAGTGCTCCTCCATATGGTGAACTTGTGGGTCCAACATTAACCTTCATGCTAAGAGTTTCCAGGCATTTGCATATCTGATCCAGCTTGGCATTCATTGTTGTGTTGGCTCATACTTCATGGATTCCTGTTATTCGTTGGATCATGCTCATTTCTGTTGGCCACAAGGAATTGTTGTTGGCCATTTCTTCAAATAAGTCTCAGGCCTGATCTTCTCATTTTTCCATTAATGCTCCTCCAGTAGCAGCATCTATTGTGGTTCTCATTAGTCCAGAAAGTCCATTGCAGAAGGTTTGGACTTGAAGCCACTTTTCAATTTCATGGTGAGGACATTTTCAGAGCAATTCCTTGTATCTTTCTCATGATTCGCATGGGGATTCTGAATCATGTTGCACAAAGGATGTGATGTCGTTCCTCAACTTTGCTGTTCTGGCTGGGGGAAAATATTTTGCAAGGAATTTTGTGGCAAGAGTGTTTCAAGTTGTGATGGAACATGCTGGTAGTGAATGGAGCCAAGCCTTAGCTCTGTCTTTCAAGAAATATGGGAACACACGCAGACGCATTGCTTCTTCTGCCGCTCGGTTGTAATTAAATGTGCCACAAACTTCCAAGAAGTTACTGATGTGGGCATTAGGATCTGCAGTTGCACTTCCCCCGAACTGAACTGATTGATGTATCATCTGAATGCATGTTTTAATGTCACACGTATTTGCAGGTAAGGGAGGAAGTACAATGCATGATATGAAGCTGTCAACCACCAGAATCATTCTGTCTTGAATGGGAATTGGTGGTACAACTTCCTAAGGTTCAGGTTCTTGATTGTTCATATTGATCAATACTTCTTGGTCTTCTCGTCTTTCCCTTCTCAACTGTTTGATAGTTCTTTCAATTTCTGGGTGAAGCAGACGGATTTCAAAGCTTATACTTCTTCTCATGTAGTGTCTGATGACCTGAAACACAAGAAAATAAAAATAATAAGTAAAAATAAATTAGATACAAGTAAAGTATCTAACCCCAAAATTAATAGTAAAAGATAAATAAGTCCCCGACAACGGCGCCAAAAACTTGATCGGTGAAATCATTCACGTAATGCAAGCGCACATATCGCTCAAGTAGTATAAAATGTATCGATCTCATGAGGACTTAATACCTATGCTATCAATTTATGAAGCTAAATATCTACGAGTATCTAATTGATTTGATTGTTGGTTGGATGGTGATTTTAACTATGAACAATATTTAAAACAATGCGAAAGTAAATTAAAAAGTAATCAATATTATGAAACTATCTAAGGTTGTGAATCCTTCCAATATTCTTCTAAAGATGAAGTGATTATCTTATGCTTGTGTAATATATCAGTTTATTAACATGGGACACGAAAATATGCAAAAGCCTCTGTCGATGGTCAGATGCAAACACTCAAAGTAACCTAATTAACTATATATATATGTTAACCAAGAAACTCTGAATTCATTAAGATTAAGTTCCAATTGTGGCTACTCACGTCCGACAGGTATATGTCTATCCTGAAAGAAAATCTACTTTAAGGGAAATCTACCCTAAGGTGAGATCGTGAGCTATTGAATTTAAGGCTGAAACCTAAAATCCCTTTGTTAAGTTTACCATATCAATCTTATTAGTGGCCAGTTAATAAAAAGTATTAATATTAAGACTCAATAAATAAACATGTACGTCACACAAGACATAAAATAACCAACTTATAAATCAGTGATATTGGAATTCATCACAACCCTAGATAAGGTATTTAGTTACAACACATATCTAGGACTACTAAAGGCAAAAATAAATAAAATATTATAAAACAAATTTGAAAACTAATAAGGTAAAATTAAAATAATGAAATAAAATATTGGGGGTTAGGAGATCCACTTTTATTATTTCAGATTTAGAAATATCCATTATTATAATATATAAATTTGTATTATATTACCAACCGACCATATAGGCGATATCCTGATTAAGTTAGATTTTAATTAATTCCAACTGACCATAAAGGCGATATCTCATTAACTCAAGTTTTAAGATAATTTATATATTATAAATAAGGGAGGTTAGTCTAAACTATCATAATAAAAGCTTCACATTTTCACCCCAACATAAAGAAGTTACCTACTCATGCTTTAAGTAAAACACACACAATTTTATTGCTAAAATAAAAATTAAATACAAGAAAGCTATAAATAAACAAGCAATATATTCTCTTCTTAGTATTCTAAGAAAATTCCCAGAAGAAAGTATGAATTTTCCTTCTGAATCAGGCCTTTATTTATAGGCTTCAAAAATTCCACGCGTCGTGACGCAAAACTACTGTACGTCGCGACGCGTGATACAATACTGTACAAGTGCCAGCAGCCCAATAATTGCTTCGGCGTTGTGAAGCGTGACCAATGATGATGTAGTGATGACATCAACGATGATGCGTGTCGGCAGACTACATAATTGAGGCATGTCGCGACACAGAGTAGTGTGCGTGTCGCGACTTGTGAACAATGATTTTCCCATTTTGCCATTTTTTATCCGAATTTTGCCGTTTTAGTCCCGATTCGATTTTAGTGAATTCTGAAAATTTATTTATCTATAAAATAACACAAAACACATAAAAATATTCACAATATTCGAGAATCTATACAAAATATTAATTAACAAGGTTGGTAAATATTGATATATTTTCCGCTTATCACTACCAAAGGGCAATGAACGCTATTTTTCATGAAATGATTTGATATTTATGAAGTTGTACGTTGATGATAATGTTGTGAAACCTAAAAGAGCATGTGGACTATTTGAAAAGAGGCTTTGAAAGAATGAAGAAGTATAAGCTCAAGCTCAATTGTCTCAAATGTGCTTTTGGTGTCAAAGCATGAAACTTCCTGGGATTTTTTGTTCACCCGAGAGGAATCAAAATTGACAAAAACAAGACATTAGTGATCATGAAAGCTCAGCCTCCTTGAAATAAGAGGGAATTGCAGAGGTTCTTGAGGGAAATGAATTATGTGAGGAGATTTATTGCAAATCTTGTAGGAAAGACTAAGAAATTTTCAGACCTGTTAAAGCTTAAAGGCGAGGAGGAGTTCATATGTGATGGGAAACATCATCATGTATTTAAAATGATAAATGAGTATTTGACTAAGCCTCTGTTCTTGTGCCTCATAGGGAAAACATCACTCTCAAATTATAAATATCGGCCGCTCATGAGTCAATTGGATGTTTGTTTGCCCAAAATAATTCAGTAGGATATGAACAAGCTATTTACTATTTGAGCATGAGTCTTTCTTTCAAATTGGTGAATTACTCTCCAATTGAGAAGATGTGTTTGGCTCTATATTTTGCCTGCACTAAATTACACTGCCATATGATTTCCTACAGAATTTATGTGGTGTCACAAACTGACCTGATCAAGTACATGCTCAATAGACTGTTGATCACTATAAGGATTGGTAAATGGTCTTGACCCCTGTCTGAATTTACCTTGATTTATTTTCCTCAAAAATCTGTGAAAGGGCAAGCCCTTGTAGATTTTCTAATGCTGATCATCCTTGTTTAAAAATAAAAAGTGAGCATGAAGCAGAGTTTCAAGTGTACATAGTGGAAAAGGCTCACTGGATCCTCTAATTTGATAGCTATAATACTGAAAGTTCAGTAGGAGGAGGAATTGTTATCACTTCTCCTACAGGATCCAAAATAGCTATCGACTGATCAAGACACTATGTTCACAGGAGTTTACATGAAAGATTTTGTAGAAGATTACAGAATCAAGTTAATTAATTCTACTCCACACTACCCACATACCAATGGGCGAACAGAAGCTTCAAATAAAGTGCTCATTGGCATCCTGCAGAAAATGATTAAAGAAAACCCAAGAGATTGACACAAGATCCTCTTAAAAACTCTTTGGGCATATAGAACATCATAGAGGAGTGCAACAAATGTAAGCTCATTCTCTCTCATCTTTGGCCATGATGCAGTGTTGCCAATGGAAGTTGTAATTCATTCCGTAAGAGTGGCCGGACAGAACTAATTAAATCTCAAGGAATACAACCAAGTTATGGTAATGGAACTAGAAGAATTGGATGAACAAATGATGCATGCTTTTAATAATTTGGTGGTACATAAGAAGAAAGTTTCCAGGACTTATAATAAAATGGTGAGGAGAAATATTTTCTCAGTAGAGGATTTGGTGTGGAAATTGATACTACCAATGGGGCACAAGGACATAGAATTTGGTAAGTGGTCTCCAAACTGAGAAAGGCCTTTAAAAATTCTAAAGATTTTAAGAGAAAACTCTTATTGGTTAGAGAGCCTGGAGGAAAGAACCCCACAGGAGATACTTCAATGGACAATATTAAAAAAAATATTTTCTAACTATGTGGGAGTGCATTGAAAAATCGCAAGATGAAAACGAAAGTGCATAACTTTAATCCTCTAATTTTATTTGAATGTTGATACTGTAGTTATTCAAATGGCAAAAACTTAATTTTCTAGTTGTTAATCATCTGTATACTTTGGCTATTTGGGCCAATTGACATGAGTAAAAGAATGAGCCAACATATGACTTGTTAATTCTGTGTGACTTGAAAAAAATATGGAAGATTTCCTTCAACTTTGAGGTCATTTCCTCCAGAGATTTCATAATTTCCTCTAATATTTTTGCAGGAGGTTCTTAATACATAAAATCCTGTAACAGAGTCAAAGGAATGGCCAAATGACCATTTTACAATCAAAGGAAAACATTTCTATTAGTCCATGCAAATTTCTACCATGATTCACAATAAAATTCATTCAACTGTGTGAAATTCACATCCAATAAGCCAAAAATATGGCTTACAGTTGGTAGCATCAAGGAATCAAATAAAGCTTGATATTGATTAAGGAAGTTCAAGTTGAATATTACAAAAGGAAATCATGTCCTAAAAATCAAAAGAGGTGGATAAGCTTTGCCACTGAGTAATACTGTCAGGGTGCTCTTGCTCCCCATCCCAAGCTTTCAACTGGCCGCTAAAAAAAAAAGATCTCAGCATGCATCTTCTTATACCTCATCTCATTCTCAACTGCTTGGCCTCTAGCAAACAAGTCAACTTTTCCTTGCTCCAAATCAGCAATCTTTTATTTCAAAGCCCTAATCCTCTCATCTCTTGAAGCCATTCTCCTCGTTCTCTTTAACACGGGCTTTAGAACTAACCAACAATTTAGACACCATTTTTTTCTTGCTTATCACTTCCCCAACATTGTTTTTCAAGGCAATGGCATGGGAATCAAGAGTTTTGAATGAAGAGAAAATGGTGGAAATAGAGGAAGAAAGGTTACACATGTGCTCTTTGACCTAGAAGATGAATTAGAGGAAAGGAACGGGGCAGAAACCTTCTGTTTTTATGAGATACTAAAGATACCAAGAGACGAGACCAGTTTCAGAGTGGATTTCACCTTTGCAATGGTCTTAGAAGAAGGACGCCATTCAGAGGAGACTGACGAAGTACCAATAAAGGAGAAATACAGGTCAGTAAGTGGATCCTCAAAATCTAACAGGGGCTTGACCTCCACAAAAGGTGCTGGAGAAAGAACATGGGAAGGAAATGGCAGAGTTAATAAAAGTTAGAAGTTTTGAATTTTTTACAATAACTGGATAAATGATTATCTTGGAAGTAGAAGGGGAGAAAATGGCTAGAGAACTAGGAGTGGGTGTTTCCTATTGGCTACTCTCCTCAGATGGAGAGGATGCGCCTCATGCACTGCTGTACTCTGTGACAATAGTCTCTTTTGCGGGAAAATGATCCTCCTCAGGTTCCTTATCTGAAAATACAATAGGCTCCATGGCAGAAGAGGTAGCCTTTCCCGAAGGAGTATGTCGAGCCCGGACTCTACCAGATCTACTGACACCCTGCATTTTAGGATAAGGATCTTCTTGGCTGAGGTTAGTGAAAGACAATGAGCTTTCCTCTTTCTCCGAGGATTGTGAGGAAGAAGGAATAGAAACTTAAACCACCGAATCGCCACATTAAAAATAAAAAATCAGCAACTGAAAACACACAGCAGACGGTAAAGGAGAATGAATAATAAATATTACCTCGAGAAGGAAGATTTGATGTAAGCTCTCTAAAGACTACCTTCCACCATTCCTTGAAAGCCTCTTCCTCATCCATAAGAAGTCTCTCCATGGGGATGACATTAAACAAGTGAGTCTTCTTCACATGAATCTTAGCGTTAATTCTTTCCTATGAGAAAATTAACCTCTCATTGTGAGAAAGGTGAATGAAATTGGGGCAGTGAACGAGAATCTGAGGAAACTGAGTTAGCGAGGCCAAAATGGAGGGAAATATAGCTCCAAAGATAAGATGGGAGGCACCGGATGGATAACCCCATAGGAAGGTAACATGTGGTGAGAATCCTAAACCTGTTTCCTTGAAGCTCGTCGAAGAGAGATCTCTCTATGTCAATAGATAAAATCAAGATTGAGCCACCAAGGGCCAACCCTATCGTAATTGAAAATGCAAAATGCAGACTCATCCTTAATCCTTTATAGACAACAAGAAAGTCGTCGCCTCATCTGAGGTCCAGTCACATGAATAAGTCAAAAGGGGATAGCCATGTCAGAACTCCAAAGGAAGACAGTCAGATTCCTCGGCTATAAATTCAGGGAAGTAAGAAAAGACCTAGAGCTAAACAACCCATAAACAAGTATTGGCTTTGGTGAAAGAAGTCTCCTGAGTAATCCGAGCCAGAGTGTGGAAAATGGAGCTCAACAATATGGTTCCTAGATCTAAGGGACGACCTCCCATAATAGCCTTTACAACGGTGCTATATTTTTTGGTGGCATAGCCACTAAATAGACAAAATACATACTAGCATATAGAACCTAAGGGAATTTACCGTGTTCTTCATCATCGGGATGTGCATACAATTGTTTCATGTTTATGATAGTAACATAGAGGAGTACATCTTGAAGGACAATGTAGTAAATGGTGGCAAATCCAGAGGATCGATTAAAGCTACAGATTAATCCCATATGATTGGTAATCTAGTTAAGGCCACTATATCTCTAAGGGTAATGGACATCAAGCCAAGTGGAAACACAAAAGAATTACAGGATCTTGATCACAACCTAAGGGCATCATTCAAAAGTTCATAGGTAGGCTTGATAGAGACTCGAGTCATTTTAATTAAAACAGAAATGCCTGAAGCTATCCCAGACAGATTGGTATTTGGGAGAGAGCCTAACTATACAATTATTCCATTCCTCACTCCATCGTGGCCATGATTTAACATTACTGGCCCCTTGATGAATCAAAGATATGGGCAACTCATAAGTAAGATCAATCATAAATTCAACAGGAAAAGTAGAACTTGGAGGAGCACCGATTTCCATTTGAGAAGACCGAATAATGGAGTAGACTCCCTTAGAGGATGATGGACTAGAAGATTTGACACGAGACATCCTGAAAAAGAGAAACAAAGTTGTTAGCAGCCTGTTAAATATCACAAGGAAAGCCAAACATATGCAAGTACCTGAATAGACGATGGGAAATCTCATAGATGTGCTCTGACTTGTGGGTCGAAAATAAGAAGAGTCCAAATAAGACACAGTAGATGGATAACATTAAGGGTGTGTTTGGTTACGAAGGGGAGGGGAGGGGAAGGGAGAGATTTTAATTAAATATATGTTTGGTTCAAATGAGGGGAGGGGAGAGGAGAGGAGGGTTTTTAATTAAATATATGTTTGGTTCAAGAAGGGAGGGGAGGAATTTTAAAACTAATTTACTATTTTATCCTTATAGCTTGTTATAAATAAAATTAAAATAATATAGGCTTATATTATCTTTGAATTAAACAAATAATAAAATTAAAATTAAAAGCTCTACATATATAATACATGTTATTAAAAATAAAAATTAAAACAAGCACCAAACCAGTAACTAGGTTTTGACATAGATGAATAGATAAAGAAACACTGCAAAATATCCAAGTTTATAACATAAATTACTAAAATGATTAAGTTCAGATAATACACAAATTTAATAAGGTTCAGCAAAATAGTTAGGAGGAGAGTTAAAATTGGCCTAGGAGGGATTTTGTAATTAGGACAATTTAAGATTTTTAATATATAAGTAAGGATAATTTAGTCATTGCATTTAAAATTTTAATTCTTCATTTTCTCTCCCCTCCAAAACCCCCCACTTTTGGAGGGGAGCTAAAATTTGCTTAGGAGGGATTTTGCTCCCCTCCCCTCTCCTTAAAAAAAATTGAACCAAACAAATATAATTTAAAATAATCTCTCCCTTCCCCTCTCCTCCAAAACCCCCCAACCAAACACAGCCTAAAGGAGGAGTCCAAAACAAAGAAGGAAACTTACCTTGGGAGACATATTCCTTGCAGGTGTGGACTCATTGAGAGCTGACATGACACCTACATAACAATAGTTTGGCAAAGTCAGAACACAAGCCAAATTCCTCCACGCTACAAACTGCAACATAATTCCACTTGGCTCTAAACCAAATCCCCCACCACCATCTTCAAGCCCAGAAGTGGCGAATAATAAGCCAATGGCCGTATTGCCACTCCCAAAATTATTCTCCTACACCAAATACCCACAGTTTCAATTCCTCAAGATAAAAATCCTTACATGCATACACTAACACATTCACAATGCCAAATCTGTTCCCAACAACCAAACCACAAACCAAAATCGTCTAGATTATAAGTAAGAATGTTACTTGTGAAAATTGAGAAAAACCCAAGATCCTAGACACCGAGCCCCCATGGAGCGGCAAATGGAAGAGATATCAAGGATGAGGCCGGAACCATCGAGTTTGATGGAGCCATTGTGAATTGAGAAGGAGTGCATGTAGTGGACCCCTCGGCCGGTTTCCGGAAGGTTCCTTGCGTCGAAGGAGCGTGCAAGGCAGATGGTGCGATGGCTCTAGAACCGTGCATGAAGAGGATTGTAGCTGTGGATGGAGCGCGCGCAGGGCTGGCTGAAGAAGAAGCAGTCGCGCACGAGGCAGCCTTATACTCGAGCTGATGCGGCTGCACACGATGAAGAAGCCATGACTGTGCACGATGAGGAGGAGAGGGCTGTAGAAGGAGGCGCTGGAGTGACGTGGGCAGGGATTACTGGTCCTTACGGTGAAGGCTGCGATTATGAGGCCCCGCGCTCTGGTGCTGCGCGCGACGCATGGTGGTTACCGAAGTGGACGACATGCGTGATGGCTACGACAACGAATCTTCATGCCCATCTGCAGATGCCGACAGATCCATGGAGGAAGAAGAGGCTGCCGTGAAGGGAGAAAAAAATAGGTTGGGTGTTTTCATTTTGGGACTAGATTTGAAGGACTTGAAATTTGAGGGAATTTGATTCCGGATTCGTTTATTCGTTTGATTCGATTCGATATGGATTTGGAAAAATGGATTCGTTTAATAAATAGGTCAATTCGATTCGATTCGTTTATTAAACGAATCGAATATGAATTTAAGCTCATTGATTCGTTTATTCGTTTTATTATTCGTTTTATTATTTTTATTTACTAGTTCTTGTTAATTTTCAATTAAAATTCGAGAAATTATAGTTAATTACCATAGAAAAAAGTAATATTTTCGATATTTGATGAGGCATTTTTAGTAAATATTTTAATTACATATTTCATATATATATATATATATATGAAGAATTAATGTAAATCAAGTGTGATAAATTATTTTATTAAATAATATCATGACTAAACGAATAATCGTACTCAATTCGTTTAATAAACGAATCGAATACGAATCTATCACATTTTAATTCGATTCGTTTAGGATTCGATACAAATTCGATTCGTTTTGTCACCCAAACTTAAATTAAGATTTGGGCTATTTTTGGATTTTTTTAGAAATTGAGGGTGCATATAAGGAGCGGTATCATTAACAATTTGTTTTTTTGAATTATTACAAACTACATATATTATTACAATATGCTATCAATTGAGATTCTAGATACATACAATTATAGTACTGCTCAGAAATCAACCGAGACGTAACTCGGGACTTACAAATTCTAAATTAACCAAGACACAGTTTGGGAATCAACTCCTATGTAGGAGAACTTCTTCCTCCTACAGAGGAAGGTTTGAGTCTCCACTGCTTTTGTGGGGACTCGAACTCATGTCTCTCACTTGGTGATTATAAATGAGACCACTGCCTCATTGATATCATTCCTCATCAAAATCTGAAAAAACGAATTGGGGTTTTTGACATAAATAGTGAAAGATAAAAAATAAATTATGAAAGGAACAAAGAATGAGGTAAATTTATACACATGCAAATTGGCCTATGGGACAAAAGCATGCGAGGAGTATTATTTGCATAAAAAAATAAATAAAGCCCAATTAAAACAACTTAATACCAATTTCCTCCTTAGAAGTGAGAACCCATTTTTTATGGATAAAAATAACATGTCAACTTTCATTAGTTTCTCTCTAGTTGAATCTTCTTCAAGCTCTCATTTGTAGTTAGAACTTGTTTAATTCCGGTAAAAATTTAGATTCAATAGCTTGTAATTTTTTCCATTGTAATTAGAATTTAATTTCAATAAATATTACATTTTTAGTAGTTTTTAATTATTTATTTTTTCATAAACCTAAAATCTAATTATTTATCTCTTTTTTGAGCCCATAATTTTTACAGTCATTTGATTAGAATTCAAGCACTTAATTCAATTACGTTGCTAATAACATATCGCATTTTTGGAGCCAACATAATCCAAGGATAAAGCCTTATGATTTGGTTTAAGAGATTGATTTGTCTCCAACGGTAATTGATTTAGATTCTTTGGATGTCGTTAATTTTGTTATATGTTATTATAGTACTCTTACGCAATATTTTCTGATTTATTTCTAATTGTCTTATTAAAATAAAATTTTCGGATACATCATATCTGAAGGAGAATCATGCGATGGATAGCTTAGCGAAATATTCTCTATATTGTTTTAATTCTTCAATTTGGATGCAAAATTTTCCTGCTTTTTTTTTAATACCACGTGCAGTTGGAAATTCAAATGTCTATTTGAAAAAAGAATCCAGTGAACCGGCGCCGTTTTGGTCTGTCCAGTTAAAGAATAATTTCTAGAACTTGTTCCGTAATTAATAATTTTTTCTTCCGATCATTCTCTCAATCAGCTGCGAAGGTAATCACATTTCCTTGCTCGTTATCCGTATAGTTTATGGTACCTCATTTCTACATCGTATTCTGGTGTTAACAATGTAAAGATCTGCCTTGCAAGTTAGATTTATGTGAAGCAATGCCCTAAATGTTGGTGTAATCTTGCTAAGGATCTAGGGTTTACAGTTAACGACTTGGCGTTGTTTTAGATGCTTTTGAAAGTCTTGTGTTGTTTCATGAAGAAAATTGGTGCCAATTGCTGTACTTAAATTAAAGGTTAATTTTTAGTGGCTCCACTTACTAATGAGGCTCTGAAAGTCATTTGTCAAAGAAAATTGGTGCCAAAAATTAGAAGACAATGGCTAATCAATTTTAGATGCTTTAAGACAAAATTGAAATCCATATTTTTTTTTTTGGGCAAGAAATGATGGTTCATCAAGAGAGAAAGATTCTCAATAAGGTATGGGGGTGACGAAGGAAAGGGATTGGAATAGTGAATTGCAGTTGGTTTTTGGGTGTCTATACCACAATAAACGGTTGTGGATTCCCCCTTAGTAGTAACCAACATTGTGATGATTACTTCCTTAATTAATCAATTGATTATAACAGTTGTAAAACCTGTTAATTTTTTTTTTAAAATTAAAACCTGTCGACTCTTTGTCTGGTTCGATGTGTATATAAATTTGATAACATGATATTCATTCATTATTTATTTTGTTTGAGTTATAACTTCTTTCTAATTGATTTCTTATTCTGTTTCTGATGCACTCTGTGACAGTTCTGTGGCAATTATTGGTTGAATTTGATGATGAGATCACGCTGTCTTTCCAAGATTGAAAAAATCTCATCACTTTGTTCCACCTCTGCAAATAATAAAAGTAATGGTATTCTTAAAATTCCAAAACTTGGAGTGTTTCAACGAGAATATATTTCTACAATTTCGTTGCAACGGCAGGAGAGTTTGGGGACTAATGGGCTTACTGATTCAATTTTGGCTAGAAGTCCTTTATATAGATTCAAAGGCAGTTTCTTTCATTCAAAACGATGCTTTGCTCATGATTTTCAAGGTGATGCTCGATTGAACAGAGACTTTCTCGCACAGCTCTGGATTAGTGATAGGAGAAGGGAAAAGTCAAGAGAAAAAAGAAGAAAAGTTGTCAAGTATAAGAATGTTGATGAATCAATTTATGATCCTCGACCATTGGGACGATGGTTTTCAGGTGCAGCTGTTAAAGAAGAAAAATCTTTTGATGATGGTAATCCAATTCTACGCCAACCACCAGTTAGTCAGACTATCTCTGGTTTATTTAAACCGGCTTCCTTGGAGGAGGTAAATCTGCGTAGGTATTTTGCTATTAATTTGTTATTTTATTATTTCATATAATTATCTTTTAAGGTTATTTGGTCAGTACCAGTTATTTTTAGTTCATTGAGTGATTATGTTTTACCAATTGCATTTGATATTTATCTGTTACTCCAGTAATGTGGCATTACAATAGCTGAACTTAGCCATTTGGAAAGCAATTTCATTGCTTCTGTAACGAAATAAGATGATTTTATATTTCTAGATGCTTAGAATTATAAGAGATATGCCTTTATATAGGCATTACATTAAGTTAAATATAGAAACTAAATATATTAATAATCATGAGGATTACATAATCGTATCTGAAATCTTAATGATTAATAAAAGGGTAGGTGATGCAAAGATGGGGACCACTGTAGTCTGTTGCTGGAGAGAGGCTGGCATGTAGAATTTGTTAGAGGTCATGATGAGTGGACGATTGTGATGAAGGAGTATATTTTTGTATTAGTTATGTTTTAAGGGCATCTTTTTAGGGAGAAAATATTGCTAGCTATATTTTGGGGAAGTTCTCTGCCTGGCAGTGGCCATGAGAGCTTGAGAATTTCTTGTTTGGTAATTAGGAACTCCCAGCCGTGGCTGGTTTGAGGAATGTCAGAGTTATCTTGGCGTGTTTTCCTTTTGTTTCTTTAGGAAAGCCATGTAATTTATTTGCTCTGTTTGCATCTGCTATACTCAGTATTCTTTTTCTTGTTTTATTTATGTTCCCCACAAACAACAGTTCATCTAACTGATACACAGGTTTAAGTTCTTAACAGTATCATATGCATCAAGCTTGTTACAAATGAAATTAGTACAAGAACCACTAAGAGACTAGAGTGTTTTAACACTGTTGGAGAATGCACAACAGAAACATATATGGTGATTTTGATGTTTTAAGGCCGTTGGAGAATGCACAACAGGAACAAATGCGGAGGTTTGGATGGTTTAACATCGCTAGAAAATGCACAGCGAGAAAAATTTAAACTATTCTAAAATAACTAAAAACATCTAAAGAAAACTCGTCAATTCACCCCATGACAAAACCTCGAAAAAAGAGTCAAATGTGGAACTTGATGCGAATAAAAGACAAATAACTGATAAGATCTGAGCATTTCGTCGTCAGGTATTGTCAAGACTATTGAAGAAGATGCAGCGCGTGAGGCTCACACACATATAGTGGCACATGTTCCCCACGCGCTGGCTTGAACAATGACTCTAAAAGAGAGAAAGCAGAACCCAGAGAAAGATGGACGCTGATCCCATGTAAAGAAATAAAACAATTCTCTATTTCCGGATGCTTAGAATTACAAGAGATGTGCCTTTATATAGGCATTACATCAAGTTAAATATAGAAACTAAATATACTAATAATCATTAAGATTACATAATCGTATCTCAATGATTATGTAACAATATCTTAGATATATGTGAAATCATAACCATATCTTTCGATGATTATGATTATGATTCTAACAATATCTTAAGGATTCTAACAACTTCTACTACTTATTGGTGATAGGTTAAATGGCCTCCTATGCGAGCATGGAAAAAGGAAATTGATTTAAAAAATGGCTCTTTATATGGGTGTTGAGTCAATTTTGAATTTTGGAATTCCTTGATAAGGTCCTCTGTGTCCTCATAAAGATGATATTAAAGAGTAGATAGTTTGGAGGTTATCCTAGCTCCGTAAATTTTTGTCTCATTCTACATGGAATATCACATGTTAATTGTCTCTTTTTGTTCCTGTTTAATTTTTTTTTCTTGTTTCTCCACACATTTTTCTAGTCCACTGTATGCGATTGTTGCCTTTCATTTTAATGGTTATGGAGATCATGCTTCTTTAAAGATAGGAGTCATGTGAACTGGAACTAAAGAAATAAGTATGTTGTTGCAGAATTATTTGAGCTTAAGGGAAAAGGGAAGCTGGACTGACTTCCACTGTGGAGTATTCATATTCTTGATTCCAACTATTAATACACTAACATAAGGTTAAATTCAGTATTGTTTGGATATTGAGGCTGCATTAATTAGGTGATTTGTTCCCACTCTAACAAGTAACAAGTAATAGATATTTTGTAAGGACAATATTTCAGTCAAAAAAGCAAGATACTCAAGTTCATTGACATGTTAATAGCAAGCAAATCAGTACATGATGTTGATTCATTCTAAAATCTCTCTTCAAAATTTTCCGATGAAGGAATTATTAGCTCAAATTAGAAAAATCATGTTAGGTCACTTAGACTCTTTGATTAATTTTATGCTTTGCTGGTTGGAATAAGCTTTTGTAAATAACAATGATGATTATTACCTTATAAGCTTAACAAAGCAGCAGACCTGAACAAGCTTTGTTTCATCATTATTTTCAACAATGCATCTTGATTCCTTTTATAAGCGCATGGTCTTTATGGAAGCATCCTTAATCCTAAATTCATGAGTAACTTGTTTTGTCATTATTTTGTTGGGCAAAGGAGGTTGCAGAGGGGCAGGAGCATTATTATGGTAATCTGTGCTTTAATCTTGCTCAAGTTTTATGGGTGCTAACGTTGATTGTTCATGGGATGCAATTGTGGCATGCACTTTCAACCAAAGTTACTTATCTCTTTATAGCCGCCCTAATCTCAGCTCGATCAGACTTGTGGTGCATGATTCTAAACTTTATTGGTACTGTAGTGGGTTACTGAGTTACTGCAAATGTTAATGTGGAAGTGATTTGTCGACTTGAGTTGTGAACCAGGCAACCGCAGCTTTGGTGCTGCATTTAGGTGATTCTTATTGAATGATTTTCTAACTGTTTGCTTTGTGTTGTCGGAAAAATAGCCACCATATACATATTATGCATTGGGAATCTAGGGTACAGCTTAAATGTTCACTTTATTAGTGACTGGCTGCGTAATACAATAATGACTGTGTTTTTGCCATTTTGCTTAAGCATAGTTTTCTCGTGAAAACATTTGTCATTTGTAAATAGGAAATATATCATGCGGCATTTGCCTTCTATTATTTTCATATAGTCTTATAATGGTCTACTATTTGAAGTTTAACATTTTTAGGCTTAAAGCCAAAATTACCGTTTTGTCTGCCGTTTCTGGATTATTGTAGGCCCAGGTTGCACCTCTTCTTGCTCGGTCCAATTTGCTTATTACTAGGGATATTGAGTGGGCAAATCTTGTGCTTGGTTTTGAGCAGGTAAAATTTTCCCTCTCCCATCCATCCTTGAGATGTAAAATGTCCTTAAAATGCTAAGATGTTCTTTCAGAACAAAGTACTAGATTAAAATACTTCTTAAGAGAAGATTTTGGGATGTTTCCGCATTGAGGCAGCTGGTGAAGGTTGATTTTACATATTCGAATTAAACTTTGTTTTAAGAACCTAGACTAGATACTTGTTCATATGGCTGCTAGGTTTGGTCCACGTTGGACTCTTTTTGATAAGTGAATTTATGATTATTGCGGGCAGTTGTTGCATGTTCTTATGTTTCAAATGATCTGTTTGCTCATGGTTTGCTCAATGAAATAAGTGTTGCCATGATTTGGTTGTGTTACTTATTTTTCTTAAATAATAATGGGCCATATATAAAGAAAACCGAAAATTAAAAATTTAATACTCTGTATAAAGTACGCTCACTGAAAATGAGACAAAAATTAGAAGGGAAAACCCACAAAACAACAAAATTAACCAAGGACTGTATCCCATTCAAGCTGGAAAAAAAAATGAAGAATATAAGAAAACCTGAGAATCTTAGGCTGGTACAGGTTTCCAATCTGTAACTTTCATATTTTTTCAAGCATTTTATATCTATTTTTTGATTCATTGTACTAGGCTTCTATGTTTCCCATATAGCTAATTGTATATGTTGACTTTTAGGAAAACCGTTATGCAGTAGTTGATGTCTACTACCCCCAATCAGTAAGTAGCCAATATGTTTCCTCTTATCCTTGTGATGTTTCACATATGGAATTTGAGTTATAAATCAATTGCTCCTTACCGTAAATTTGAATTCTGATGAAAATTGCTTATGCTGATTGTTGTTATACAGCCTGTTGGTTTCATTCGTGAGCAGAGTAATGTCATTGCTAGACAGGTATATTTTTTTTAGTTATGCGTAATCATTTTCTTTGGAGGGATGTGGTGAGTGCGCTAGTTTGTTCATTTCAAACAGCTGCCGCTTTGAGAAATTGTAAAAAATTCATCAACAGTTGCAGCTCCCAACTTGAAAAATTCACTAAATCCTGGACCCTGAACTATTGATATAGTAAATTAGCCTTCTAAAGAATTTGCTTCACTTAACTTTGAGGCATGCTTAAAGTTTCTTTTCAAACTGTAGTTTCAGATAACTGGAAACGAAGCATAAGTGTATTGAAACATCATTCAATTCAATCAATTTACAAGGGAATCACTTTAATATATGGATCTAAACCTGGCCCATTGTTTTGCAGTTGCTTCGCCTTAGGCGCCCTTTTGTTGCTTACATAACTGATGCCATGGGTAATGAGCTTTTCAAGGTAAGGACTTTGTACAAAATCTCATTTAATGTGAGCAGAACAATTTGCTAGGTGTTTAGTGTTTGGCAAATTGCAGCTGTTCCAGCTTTAAGGCTTAATTTTACTACATCCAGGTTCGTAGGCCTTTCTGGTGGATAACTAGCTCAATTTATGCTGAAGTTAATGGTAAGGTATGTGAATTTAACATATTGTTAGTTATTGCAATGCTTTAAGCAATTACAAGCATGTATACGGGCATACAGCATTTTGTTTTTGATGATTTCCAGTATCTCTTCCTCTATAGGAAGTTGGTGTGGTTCACAGAAGATGGCATCTTTGGAGGAGGGTTTATGATTTATATCTGGGGTAACCTTATTTTAACATGCCATTTTCTCAATCATATTTTTTTTTGAAGGTCAACAGTTTGAATTAAGATATTAATAAATGCGAATGCAAGGTAGACCTTTATGATGATGCCAACTTTATTATACTTGAAACTTTTGATGGGGGTTGCTAACTTGAATCTGAAAATCGTTGACTGAATTTTGACGTGTGAACCAGAGTACTGCTAACTTGAATTGGTGTACTGTTGAGTTGACTGAATTCAGGGAAAGTGAAAGTTCTGGTCTATATTCAACAATTTTATGCTAGTTAACATATATGTAGATTATGCTGATCTATTAACTGTTTCAGAAGAATTTGGGAACTTTGATTAGATCAAAAGTAATTCTTGACGGTATCAAATATTAGATACCGACTTTAACACCGTCAACATTTTTTATTTATATGGTATATAATATACTTGTAACAATTCTTTTACATTGTAAATTAATATTTGATAATTTTTTACTCTGCCCATCAGTGGAAAGATCAGGCTCTTATGTGTGTGATCATACATTCGTATAGTTGGACATTGTTAAATCAGAGAAAATTGGCAGCAGTCATTCTGGTTTTAAACCCGGTACAACCACGTAGAATTATTGAGTTATCAATACTAATTAGAAATAGTATAGAGAGATTGATGTTTTGATTATTATGATTTACGTTATGCTTTGTCTTAAGCTTAAATCATTTTATTTACAGTAATAAGCAGTTTGCTGTGGTTGAAAATCCGGGCTTTTGGAATTGGACATTTACTTTGAAGGATGAAAATGGGGAAGTGCTGGCTCAGATAGATCGTGATTGGAGGGGTTTTGGTTTTGAGGTTGTCTCCTTTCCTTGATCGATGTCAAGTACTGTGAATTTTCATTTGACTTATGAGCGTATGTGTTCTCTCCAAGTGTGACTGATAAAGTGATAATGATTCTAAGAATTGATTAGTTAATTTTTTTTTATTTACCTTGGGATACAAGGTTTTGGAGTTTTACTTGCCTTCATTGCGGTCTAGCTTGTTGCATCACTTAGTGACTCAGTTTGACATTGACAACTAGATATTTTACCCTTATTATTACATAGTATTTGGCAGGATGTGTATATTTATGTGTCTTGTCGGCACTCAAGAGGAAACAATTATTTAGATGTTCATGTTATTTAAAATACTTTTGGCATTAGGTTCTGCTGTTATAAATAACAATGTTATTTTAGTGATTGCATGATTTTAAGTAGATTATTAGATTCTTCCTCCACCGAACTTATTAAACTATCCTTTTGCAATGTGAGATTGGCAACTGATGTAAAAGCAGAAATCTAAGGCCCAAAATCAGGATAAATGAACAGCTAAAGAAAAGAAAAGAATTTCTAATACTAGAACTCTCTATGTGACATATTAAATGGTCTTTAGGTATGTGATTCTTTTTAGATATTGGATGAAAAATACTACTTGCTCATTTCTGCAAACCGGTGCTAGGCTACTTTTTGATTTGACAAAGTCTTGGTCCGTCCCTATGGGTTGTCTATATGTAACTAAAGCTCGTCTTTACAGTATATTTAGCGGAACTTGTAAAAATCCATATTTGTTACAAAGAGTAAGTTTCTGATGATGCTGGTGAGTAGAAAAAATTGCATTCACTGCATGCATTGACGACTTTGTTTTGAATGGAAATCAGATCTTTACCGATGCTGGGCAATATGTGATTCGTTTTGGGAGTGCTGATCCCAGCTCCAAGACTGTCCCTGCTAGTGTGGTAAAGCATGACACCAGAAGTTGAATTCTGTTATTTTCTCATTGTACTATTAATAATATTATATTTTGTATATTTATCCTGGGCAGATTCAAGAATTGGAAGTTGCTCGTCCATTAACCCTGTCAGAGAGAGCTGTAGCTGTTGCTCTAGCTATATCTCTAGATAATGATTATTTCTCGAGGCATGGTGGCTGGTAAGCGTGGTTGCTGAATTTTCTTACATTATTAGAAGTATATTGATTTGATAATAGCAAAAATTGGTTAACAATGTTAGAAATTTTAATCTCTACATGACCTGGCCACCTAAAAAGCTGCTTACCCATGCTCCTGTTTTGTTTGCATTAATATTTTTTTCCCCTGTGATTTGAGAATCCAGACAGTTATTTCAAATATTTAGGCATGGTTGGTTTAAATATGTGTGTTCAAGAATAATCGTATCTTTACATTCTATCTCTTTTGGTAAGAAGAGCATCCTCGTAGCTGACTTTGACTTGAAACCCTGATTGTTGTTGCTAGCAGTTGTGTGAGAGAGAAGGTCCGATCGCTTATTCTCTATTTTTTTTTTTGGCAGGGGAATTCCATTTGTAGCTGTTGGTGAATAGGTCTTCTGAGTCAGCTCTGCAGACATGGTGTTTCAATGGAGATCTCAATTTCTTCTTTTCTGTATCAACATTTTTTTTTTTTTTTTTACAACATGGTTCTTGACATTCAAATCTTAAGCTTTAAGAGTTTTATTATCGCTATGCTGTGCTATGAGCAGAAATTGATCAAAGGATGTTATCCTCAAAACATGCATCTCCAAGATTATTCCCAATTTTAAGAGTGAGCTTACTAAGTAAAATGAGTTTAGTGACTTGTTTCGTAATTACCCCTGCTGTTTTAAGGGTAAAAGTTAGTACTGTTAGAACAACAAGGACTCAAGGATATTATTATTGGGGAAAAAATTCATAAAAAGGAAGCTTGCTAACTAGACTAGTAATACTATTATCGTGTACAATTCTTCACAAGTCACAACTATAGCCATGACGAGTGAACTTCAGGGAGCAGTTCTTTGCCAAAATGAAGAAGTCCTAATCATGATCTCTATAGTTGTAGTTCCTCATTTATAGAGGGAATAATTAATGAAGATGGTGACACTTGTAACTACAAGGCAACTTTGATTGAAACATTATACATGTATTATTATAATTGCATAATATATGGCTTCTCAGATTAATCTTTTGCGGAGCATTTGCATCTCCTTTGATGCTCCTTGAGTTCCTGCATCGACCCAAATTTTCCAATACGTTAGAAATATTCCTTTCAGCCTCGGGGCACCAATCTGTTCAACTAAAAGGAGAGAATGAAGAAAATTTATAATAGTGGGGAAGAAAATGGTGTTGCAAGATTCTAGAATTATAAATCTACACCGGCATTCTCTTGAAGAAACCAAATGGAGAGGTTTCAAGCAATTTCATTGCCAGGAGTACCTCAATTTGCCTTTGAAGAAACTTGACATATCCTACTGCCTCCTCTAACATATCAGCAGTGTTTGTTTGCTGCAAATACAAAGATGTTAATGCCGAGTAAACAAAAAGTTGTCCATTCATGATTTATGAGTTCAGAGATGGAGAAATTTCTCTCTACAAAAGAACATAAAAATATTGGGATGATGGGATTGTTTTATTGTTGCAGGATTTCAAGATGAAACTTCACAGACAAAGCTCCACATTGAACATGGAATGTTTGACTAAATCCATGATTTTAAGATGATATCACTTTGCTAAACCTAACAGTTGCTTTGTTTCCTCAATTCAATATATAAATAACTCAACAGCCCAGGTCCAATCACAGCAGGTGGTACTTCTCAGGGTTCTTGTGCATGTTGTTTTGTAGCTTCATTTGGCTATGGTTTCTCTTTTCAAGCTAAGTTATTTTTCATCATTCACTCTTATTGATTTTGCTTACAAGAATGGTTGGACCGTATTTGGCTAGAGTTATTCAACCTCTGCTCTTTTTTCTTTACCTCTGTTTCCCGCTACCAAGACAGCTTAGAACTAAATGGTTTATTTGTCTACCCAATTACATGATATTTGTGCAATTAGTTCCAATATGTATGAGAAGGCAATGTGGCAGCAAGTTATTTAGCAAATATAGGCCTCTCAAGAATGTGTTACTTGGTGGAATTCTCCTTCTATGGAATCCACAGTATTTCGCACCATGGTTTCTGAAATCTTCCATGCCAAATATTGCTAATAAAAAAAATTTGTGATATTTTATTTTCCAAAAAATTACAGCAACGGGCTACATCTCAGGATCAAATGACCTAAAAATAAGTGACACTGGCCCTCAGAATGATTATATGCGTGTATAAGAGGAAAAATAATACCAAAAGGAAATGACACCGACGATTCAGTCAAGGCACCAGCAAAAAGAACTCAAAATACTACAGAGTATGTTATGTTGTTCAACTTATCTAATAAATCAGGGCTTCAAGATAAAATATGAACTAGTGATTTAGTTATTTTAGAAGTTCATATACATCTCTCAGGAGTTTAGTTTACATTTCTTGTTGTATGCAAATAAGGAGTTGCATCAAATTAAGAAAATGACTAATCATCATTTAAAACGTAATGTTCCTTCTAGATTGTGGATGCTTTCAAAGTAATCCGTCTCTTCTTTTGTCTAATAGCTTTTAGTACTCCCTTTGCAACTTTACATCTTTGAAATTCATGGATGCAGGAAAAGTTTCCAAATTGAGATGACCTAATAGTAATAAAATGTCCAACTATAAGGTCTATTTCTAGGGCCGGGAACAAATTTGTACAGGACTAGATATGGAATTTGGAGACTAAAACCTTTAATATATTTGACATAACACTTCAGGCATATTCTATGATCCATCAAAGTGGCCATTACTAGAGCTGGCGTGAAATAGTATCAGAGCGAGGTATGGAAGCAAAAAATATGAGTTTTATAGATTATAGTACTCAACACCCCACCCCAAGCATATTCTAAACTGCAAAATTATTTTTTATAAGAAAGTTAAACTGAAACTAAAGACAGATGCAACACTAAACAATTCCATGTTCCATGGCTTTTGAATGATGCAATACAACACTAAAGAATTCCTGTATAATACAGGACTAAAACCTTTCACAACATTCGACATAACACCCTGGGGATATTCAAAGAACCATCCAAGTGAGCGTAGGTCTATTACTAGGGCTGATGACAAATTGGTATCAGAGCCAGGCAGGGAAGCAAAGACTAGAATGTACAACAGCATTCACCAATTTGCCCCGAGCATATCCTAATCTGCAATGTTTTTATTATTTTCCTTAAAAGAAAGTTAAATTGTAACTAAAAATACAAGTAAACAGTCCCATGTTCCATTGCTTTCGAATGAAGTAATAACAAATCATCTACTCTTCCCAAAGGATCGGTTTAAGAATTAGTATGCATCAGTTAGCAATACAAACGTCAACGTCCATGCGAAGTTAGACTGGTGAGACAATAATTTAGCTAAAATACCCAAGTTCAATGAAATGCTCCTCTGAAGAAAATAAAATTTCATTTAAGGTTTACAGGAGAGATGGTTTACCTTGTCCATGTTCGGCACAAGCACCTGAAGCTTCCTTATACGGTCACTGATTCGTGTTCTACGAACCTAACCAAGTCAAAGAAAAGCTCAGGACTAAACTCAAATACTTTTATTGCTAACTCAGCAGATGTAAATAAGTGTTTTTTTTTGAAATATTGGAAACCCCGCCGTCAAACTATCCGATCCGGGTTTAAGCAGAGCTGATAAAACCCCCGGCTGCCCCAGGCTCTTATAAGAAATACACCCATGTACTCGAACTCAGGACCCGTGTCCCAAGCCCTTTACCATCAAGCCACATTGGGACGATGTAAATAAATTTACTCACCCTCTCTGCAATACTTCGAGGATGGGTGGCATAACCACGCTTTGCACGAACCCTGCAAGGCACTGAATCCTCCAAAATTTTCTCCATATCCATATCTACCAAATTTGATACATCACCAGGTACCTGTCCACTTTGCTCCGCTTTCTACCATGGACATAAAACATAGTGACCAGATACATCTTTAATTTCACATCCCACATCAAACCAGATATATAATTAAAATAAAACAAAAACAGCAAAAAAAAAAAAAAAAAAAAAAAAAAGGAAAAGATGTATACATATTCACAAAACATTATAAAAATCAATCTCTTCTAAAAAAAAAAACCATCCTTTTTTTTTGAAAAAAAATATTACATCAACCAACCCTCTTCCCACCATGATTTGAGCCGAATTCGAACCTCAGAACCAACAGAATTTCAACTAGAACCCACTGTATAGCTATTCTACAGAATTTTTTTTTTTAAAAAAAAAAAAAAAGAAGAAGAAAAAGAAACTGTAGGCAATTCTAAAATGCAACAAAGCTACAATTAATGCAAAAACAATAAGTGTGCATAAATATTTAATTACCGTGTGAGAATGAAACTTTGCAGTTTGGGATGGAAATTGAGTATTGTGATCCCTAGCTCTGTTAGAATAAGCATCGATGTTTGGTGACAAATAATCAAAACTCGGAGGAATCGCATAGTTTGAATAATACCCATCAAACAAATCAGCAGGGGAACTGTTCTGGCGCTGGAAACCAACTTCGTCTAGCTGATTCTGATTCTGACTCTGACTCAAACTCAGCCCAGCAGCAACAGGATCCCCACTAATAAGTAGCTGAGTCAAGCACTGGTTTGGTTTCAATGGGTCCTCTTCTTCTTCATCTAAAAGTGCTTCTAACCACGTAGCTGGAGCTGACCGGAACCGACCGAGTCCTCCTCGCCTCAGTTCTCCACCTCCGCCGCTTGATCTACTGCTACCGCCAGCTGCTGGTTCCATCTGCTTTTATCACCACTGTTTTTCTAGCTTTTTAGTTTACACTTCCTCCTCGCTTAACTGTTTTTTTTTCTTAGGTGGATAATAAACCAATGAATTCGAAATGACAAAACCTTTTATCTTTCTTTTATTTTTAATTTTTAATTTTTTACACTTCCTCATTCTTCTTCTTGTTCTTCCTTTTTTTTTCCCGGTAAATAGAATCAAGACCTACTGGACTGTTGTAGTTGTGTTTTGTTTATTTTTCAATCATAACTAAAATGAGATGGTTGAAGGACTTTTTTTTTTTTTTGCCTTGAAAGGTAAATGTGTATTACACATTCTAGACCTAAATTAGATTTTAATCACTGATCACGTGTTGAATATATGTTATGATTCAGGTGTCTGTCCGTGTACCTTTTACGCCAAACAGTTAAGTCAAAAATGTCGGCGGCCGATTTCTTGATGATGGATCAAACGGCAATGGAGCAGGGGACAAGGCTACACTTTAAGACAGGGCCGACGACCGACTGCGGTTTTGTGTTTTGTGAGACGTATCAAAATTATTAATTATTAGTTATTAACGAGGTTTTTGACTTTATGTAATGTCATTTTTATTAATATTTTTGAAGTCTAAAATTTGGTTTCTTTTTTGGGAAAATTCAAAGGAAGGACAGCCCCCGGTCCATAAATGTGCATCCTTACAAAAAGGGCATTATATAAATATAAAGCCGAAGAGGAAGCAATAAAATTTAAAAAGTGAGGTGAGGATTGCTCTTCAACTTTCACTTTACTTCTATATTTAAAAAAATAAAAATAAAAATTTAGTGATGGGGACAACCGCAACTAAAGTCTGAGGAGGGTATAAAAATGGGAAAAAAAATTAGTGAAAGGGTTATATTTGAATTTAAAATAGAAATAACAATCAAGGTATCCATTATACCAAACAGGACCTTAGTGATACCGAAACCTTGTTATTGATTCACAATACTCCTCTCCTCTGTTTTTCAATTTCTACTACTGGGTTCCCAAGGCATGGAATGCACGTTAAAGAGGGTATGTAAATTTCAGT
>SKCR01011028.1:0-105084 GCA_019454045.1 Zanthoxylum bungeanum | reverse complement strand
CTTCCAAAACACTAATTAATTCAATTAATCATGCACTACATTTCCAATTCATGTCCAACACAAATTGAAGCAAAATCAGTCTACCAACAACATGCTCCATTCACGGCAAAGGCATAAAATTAACATCCAATTTTTGATTTCAATCCAATTAAATCAATAATCAATATTCAATTCATGCCATTTAACATATGCAATTGTCAAATTTCAAAAAATCACCATGAATTTATTTTATGGTGCATTCGGCCAAGACTAGGGAATTAGGGAAAAAATTATCCAATTCATTTTCTCAATTCCTAAAATGTACAAATCCAATTAAACATCATCCAAGCTCAACCAAACCATCAATTTTGCATTTTCATGCTCCAATCAAAAATACCAAAATTTAAAGTCATGAACCCTAGAATTCCAAATCAAACTTAGATCGCTCTAATACCATTGTAGTGTTCCTAGAACATGCCAAGATAGTCTAAGAGTGATTTGTGTGTGAATTAAATCAAAAGAGTTGCGGAAAATTCTCATATAGATCGGATGAGTTCAAAACTTTTTATGCATTTCGGTGGAAGCTCCAAGCTTTCTTGAGTGTTTCCAACACTTGGTGAGTTTCCCTATCACATTGATTCACTCCTTTAAGTGCTAGCTTGAACAAATTGAAAGAAAATTTTTCCCCTCCAAGGTTCATGGTTCACGGTTTTGAGAGAGAATAGGGAATAGTGTTTTTCAAGTTCTAAACTTGTTACCAAAATGTTTACTTCTAAAGTTAACTTAAGTGTGTTGTGTAAGTTAAATGAATTACATTTAATAAAGCCAACCACCTCCATCACACTTATGACTACTTGATGTAAGTCAAATGTCAAGTTGATGTTAGTTGGTGGACCCCACTTTAAATTCAAAATTCAAGTGGGTTTGCTCAACACACTTCGGGCTCGAGTTCGTTTAATCCGATTAAATGAATTTTCCGTTGCGACGTAATTAAATCCAATTTAATTAAATAATGCCTATCAAAATTATTACGGAATTCGCTTACGAATTAATTACAAAATAATTCATTCGCACGAATTAAAATCCAATTTTAATTGGGCATTGAAATCTAATTTCAATTAATATATCTAATATATTATTTTAGCCCAAATAAATAAATTAAATAGTAAAATATAATTTCACTATTAAATTTATTTTACCGATTAATTCTAAATTAATCGCATTCTCTCTTCTCGACGAATTTAATCCGAGATAAATTATTGACGCAATTAATCCCAGATTAATTCTTTCTCTGTTAATTAATCACAGATTAATTCTTACCGTAATTAATCCCAGATTTAATTTTCTCTCTCATAATTAATCCCATATGAATTTTCTGTTCGAGGCAAATCTCAACGGTGAATCTTCGGGAAGTGACCCAAGAGATCCCTGGATATGTTGGCAGTAAATACAGTCATCGGACTATCCGAATATGTGCGTACCTGGTACCACGTTCTCACCGATTTACAAGACATGGTTGGCTTCTAGCAAAGTACCGTGCCTACCCAATTCTCCTGAAATATTCTTTAAAGGAATATGTAATCTTTGTCAGACGTAGTATACGTAGTATTGCGTATTACGATCCAGTATCGAAGGTCACATGCTAGGCCTGGGGCTGGAATTATGTCTGCCCCGTACGAAGAATATATCGGATCTCTGGTAACTAGTCTCTATAATCGGATAATCATGACCTTGTCATATTATCTCGATAGTTGCAGCATACAAAAGTACCAGTTCCGTATCCTGCGTGATCATCATCTCCATATGACTGAAGTGATACTTCCATCTTGACATCACATCCAATACACTACGATTCCCAGTATACCCAGAAGAGGCGTACACATAACCTGTTAAAGCCCCTGACGACCAAAACCAAAGTATACTGATTGTCGCAAGTATTAGCGATGCAAGTCTCAGGTTAAGACCAAATACACCTACCCTGATTCGGACTCCCATAGACACATAGTCATACTACCAATGGGATTCTGAGGGGTCTATCCAGAGCGAAGCTGTTTCTGTACCATCGGTAAACAGAACCTAATATTACACTTACATGAGTATCCAATACCGAAATATATGAGAACTATGTCGTTACGCTTCCATAACACGCACAAGTGTAATACTAGCATATTCCGCATTATCGATGTCCAGTCTCGATAATACTACGACTAAGGATATTCAATGATTAAACCTTACATGGATTAATACTGTCTCATATCTTATTAATCTGGTACTAATCATATGGACTTTTTTCATTTATGTATCTCGGTAATCCAATTACAAATGATAAAAGAGCAATTTCCTTTATCGCATAGTTAATTTGTACAACAACGCCATGTTCTGTACAAATAGTGATGTTATGGGTCATAATTGTCCAACAGACATGACCTCGAGATAAAGTGGTCTCCTTAGCACCAGAAACTTCTGTGGACGTTGGTTTTCACCCGAGCTCCACAATCGAGATTTCATTGAGATGGGGCACTAGCGATCCTACAAAATAAAGAGGTAGGGTGAGCGTGGAGGGTCTACCCACCGGTGTGGTGGATGCCATAGGCATTCCGACGCATAAGTCAGTAGTAGAAATGATCTATTAATGCCGTAGGAGGAGTGGCAAGGCCAGAGATGACCTTGATACCCGTGGACTACCGTGAGGGCGGTAGATGAGAGATAGTGAGAGACATGGAGAGAATATTATTGAGCTATGAGAGTTGTGATTGCCTCCCTTCTCTTCTGGATCTCGGTTCCTTTTATAGGCTATTTTAGGAGAGATTCATGAATGCGTTAATTGACATACATTTTGTGTGTTGGTAACGGTCGTGTCATGAAAGAGTATTATGGGCAGTCATGAAGACTGAAAATGGCTGGGTTATGGGCGGTATTTATGAGTCTGAGCGTTTCGTGGGCTGGCGTATGGTGGGCCTGAGACATGGTCTTGGTATGGCATTTTACTTGGGCTGGTGTAACAACGTTGGGCCGACATTCACTCCTTAAATTGGGCTCCCATGTTTGCAGGATGATAGCCCTTCCTTGTGGGTTTGAGAGGGCGACTTAGGCCTGGATCTCATTTTGGGGACTGTTTGGGGAGTCTGGGGTGCATTTAGTATTGGGCCTGAAGTAAAAGGTCGAAATTGTCTTTGGACCAAATTTGGCCCGTGTAGTTTGTCCCTTACTCTCTAAGTCAATGAGTCATTGGCTTGGAGAGTACTTGACGTGTGTGTTGAATGAATCAGGACACTGGTAGTCGTTTTGCTGATCCTGGTAGAGGCTCAAAGTCAATCAACACGATGCTCCGTCGTACGGACTGAGGGAGTCCGACTTTAATTGTCTTGTTCTAAATCCTTCATTGGGTGTTCCTGGTTGATTGACACATATGGTGGTTCAGGAGGTAACCTCAATCGACATAGTCGTATGGATTGAGGGGGGAAGAGCCTGTATTTATCTCGACACATCGTATGGACTGAAGGAAGTCCAAGACCTCGTTTGACTCAACATTAGTCCCTTGGGGGTGTCCCCGGTCGACTGGACCGGATGAAGGCTCAAGATTTATTTGACACGACATGCCGTATGGACTGAGGGATGTCAATTTATCCATTTGACACAACATGTCGTATGAACTGAGGGAAGTCCATGTCTTCATTTGACTCGTCGTGTGTCCTTTGGGGGATATCCCCGGTCGACTGAACCAGATGAAGGTTCTGGAGTTAATTCACTTGACATGTCGTATGGACTGGGGGATGTCCATGTATTCATTTGACACGACATTAGTCCATGGGGGATGTCCCCGATCGACTGAACCAGATAAATATTCAGGAGTAAATTCATTCACACTACAGTGTTGTATGGACTGAGGGAAGTCCATGTCTTCATTTGACTCGACATGAGTCTATGGGGGATGTCCCCAGTCGACTGAACCAGATAAAGGTCAGGAAAATCTCCATACTACTGGTCAATGAACATAGGAGTCTTCAAATTTTTCTAGACCAGATGAAGGTCGTATGTTGAACTTGACTCTATATGAGCCATGGGGAATGTTCCTAGTTGAATGAACCAGATGAAGGTTCAGGTTATAGTTCATACGACATGTGTCTTCTGAACCAAATGATGGTCATGTGTTTGAACTTGACTCTACCTGATCCATTGAGAATGTTCCCAGTTGAACCAGATGAAGGTCAGGAAAATCTCCATACTACTGGTCAAGGACCAGGGTAGTCTATAATTGTCGTCTGGACCAGATGAAGGCCAGGTCTTGAACTTGACTCTACATGAGCCATGGGGAATGTTCCCAGTTGACTGAACCAGATGAAGGTCATGACAATCTCCATACTACTGGTCAATGACCAGGGGAGTCTATAACTTTCGTCTGGACCAGATGAAGGTCAGGTCTTGAACTTGACTCTACACGAGTGTAGAAACTTGCATTTTTGCATGAAAGCCCGATGATGAGCCACGTTTGGAGGTACTACCCGATAAGTTACGAAAATTGCAGGAAACGGACGTCGGACGAAGTATGCTTGATTGAATGTGAAATACGTTCAGTCGGGCATACGAAGTCCTATATAGATGTTGGCCTTGGTCGCATCTCTTTTATTGTCTTGTTATTTACCTTTCTTGATTGTCATGTTTTCATTCTTCACTTTGCATTCAGGTTGTGTCAATCCTTGAGTGTTGCCTCTTGTGGTATATCGGATGGAAACCCAGACATAAATTTCGTAGCCGAATCTGAATGGACGGTAGTGCGGTCTGTACTTGGGATACAACTCCACGTACCGCTTGAGAAATACTCATGCACGTGTTTATGTCATTTTAGATACCACTTTGGTAACCTCGTTCGAACGCGTTATCAAACGCTACACGAACATATGCATTCTGCCGTAGTCCATTCGAACGTATTTACGAACGCTACACGAACACATGCATTCTGTTTTACCATGCATAAGGTCTTATCCCGTTCGAACGCGTTTACAAACGCTGCTCGAACGCGCATGCATTCTGTTTTACCATGCATCAGGTCTTGTCTCATTCGAACGCGTTTCCGGACGCTATACGAACGTGCACATTCTGTCTCATTTTTGTTCGAACGTGTTTCTAAATGCTACATGAACGCATGCATTCTGTTTACCGTTCGAATGTGTTTCCGAACGCTGGACGAACGCACATACAGTTAACAGATTTCTTTCCATCACATTTTATGCATGTTTGCTTCTTTGGCCGTTTCTTTTGCATTATGTACCTAATTATATGTTCTTATTATTACTGCCTTTACAATTATTATTTATTTACATCTTTGCGCTTCATTGTTTAATATGTCTATGGAATTATGCATTTGTCTTCTTTCCTATTTATTTACGTTTATGGGTGTGCAATCTTGTGTGCTGATTACATTATCATGCATGTGTTGCATGAGACCTGGTTATACTATTGCTTATATCTTCTCATTACAACTGGCATAAGTAAGGTACCATTCTGAACCCAATGGTTTGAGGTCTTCCCTTGCAAAGGGTGAGTGCGGCCTTAAATCATTTCTCAGTTCACACTGGGTGGCGACTCCATTTTATTTCTCCGGTTTAGTCCCCCGCGAGCTACTCCGTACTCCCGACCGGCCGCGAGCCCGGACAGCGTCACCGATTTTTGTGTTCTACAACGAGCCATGGGGAATATTCCCAGTCGACTAAACCAGATGAAGGTCAGGACAATCTCCATACTACTGGTCAATGACCATTGGTGGATTTTTCGTGTCAAGTCGAATGTCTGCATATGCCTACATATGTTAACAAATATGAATAAAAATTTATACCTGTAGTATGGAGGTTACATCGAATGATGGCCCAAAAGAAACTACCCTTCATTAGTCGTGATGAAGATTCAAGAGAAACTACACTCCACTAGACTTGATAAGGGTCTATAAGAGTCATCACTCTACTAGACCTGATGAAGGTCCAAGAGGATCTATACTTATTATTCTACTAAACCAGATGAAGGTCTATGATAGTCTTTACTCTATTAGACCTGATGAAGGTCTAAAAGTCTTTCATTCTCATATTACTAGACCTAAAAAAGGTCTATGAGATTACGGTCGAATGGACTTGATGAAAGTCATCACTCCTCACTCTCCTATGAGACTACTGTCGAATGGACTTGTTGAATGGACCTGATGAAGGTCCAAGAAGGTCATTCCTCACTATACTATACCTGAAGAAGGTCCATGATACTACAATGGAATGAACTTGATGAAAGTCATCACTCATCACTCTTCTACGAGACTACTGTCGAATGGACTTTACAGTTGATGATACTCCATCCATGTAGTAGGGATGAGATGACAATCCATCTTATCATGAAAATCTTTCCATGTCGTATGGAATAGATGGCAATCTTTCCATTTACCATGGAGTTGATGGCCATCCACCTTGTTGTTTGGGAATTGAATGAACAAGATGTTTTTGTCATCCCATATATGTCGAGTGGGACAATTGATCAATGAGAAACCTTTATGTGTGTCGTATTTAATGGTATAACTCCTTGATGCCATCCTACATCATGTCGAATGAGAACTCTGACAAATGATATGTATTTATATATGTAGTGTCGAATGGTGCCTCAGCCAAACAATCTTTGCATCATTTCGAATGGGATATTCAACACATAAGTGCTTGTAGTGTCCAATGGAGCATCTGCCTATGTCAAACATTATATGCTCCATGCTTGATTGGGGATCACATGATTTTTGGAACTTTGTCCTACGTGTGATATGTATTAGTCAAGCTTGAAGACAATGACTAGGCTTTTAACAAGTGTGCCATCTTCACGCAACTCAAGCTATTATTTCATCTTCTTGGCGAATGGGCCATCAGCAAGCTTTAACCAGCTCGCTCATTTGGATGGACTGAGCGTGGCTTGAGCATCTGGGCTGGCTTCATACGTCTGTATTCTGTGTGGGTTGCTAGCGTTTGGCGAGTGGGGCACTTATTCTTTGTATGTAGTTTTATCGAATGAGCAGTGAGCTTTCAATTGGCGTGTCTGTGCTTTTTTTGGCTCGAGGCAAGCGTGATTTGTTCGGCTCCTTGTGCTTGGCATGTGGTGTGCTCATTCCTCCAAGCTCCTTCACGTGGTTAGGCGCATGGATTGTAGTACTTTGATGGAATCTATCACGTGGATAGTTTATTCAAAGCCTCTGTGGCTTTATTCCAGGTATGGCCGAAATTAATATTTCGGCCTCGGTTATGTTGGTTGTGGTCTGTTGATTAGCCAAATTCTGAAGATGGTCCTGGTGAAGGTAACTCTCGTGGTTGGTTTGGAGGGGATTTACTTTCCCATGCGATGTGGGACTCTTTGACAATTCCTTAATTTTAGTTGGGCTCAATTGGTTCACAACTACAAGGCCCATCGGTATGCAATGGGATGCTAGTGATATGGAATTCAAAAGTTTTGGCTGGCAATGACCGATATGGGTTTCTCATCCTCGATCTTGCATGTGAACTGGAGTAGGTTGCTTCTGTCTTGTGTGCTACACTAATTTACACCAAATCTCTTGGGAGGTAAGCTCGGAGTCAGAGTACTTTGTTGTGTCAGACTTGCCTGATAAAGTTGAAATCACTAAATTGCATGTAGATTCTACGGGTCAAAGATGGAAACTATTTCAGGAAAAAATACTTGCAGCTGATACAACCACATATGGAGTGATTGTGAATTGTTTTGAAGAACTGGAGCCAGATTATGTTAAAGAATATAAGAAAATAAGACAAGACAAAGTGTGGTGTATTAGTCCAATTTCAATTGGCAATGAAGACTACTTGGATAAGGCTCAAAGAGGTAACAAGTCCTCAATTGATGAACACCAATACTTAAAGTGGCTTGATTCAAAAGATCGCAACTATGTAGTTTATGCTTGCCTTGGAAGCCTTTGTAATTTGATTCTTTCACAGATGATAGAAACTTGGGTTAGGTTTAGAAGCGTCAAATAGACCATTTATTTGGGGGATTAGAGAATGAGAAACATCAAAAGAGTTACAGAAATTGGTTATAGAGGATGGCTTTGAGGAGAGGATCAAAGAAATAGGTCTTATCATATGGGGATGGGCTCCACAACTGCTAATATTATCTCATCCTTCAGTTGGAGGATTCATAACACATTGCGGATGGAATTCAACACTTGAAGGTGTGTGTGTGCTGGCTTGCCATTATTAACATGGCCTCTATTTGGAGACCAATTTATAAATTAGAAACTTGTTACGCAAATACTAAAAATTGGTGTGAAAGTTGGAGTGGAAAAAGCCCAATGACATAGTAGGGAATTATGGGCTTGCTATTTGCTTTTTCTCATAGTAGGTTGTCTTTCTTGGAGTCTGCGTATGGCTATGGACTACAAATGGCAGAGTACTTTCTTTGAGTGTAGACTGGAAACTGCGCATGCAAACTTTGGTTGCGTCTAGCTTCTTTCTCACTTAAGAGACCACAATTGGCTTATATAGTGGACTACTATGGCCCATGAGAAGATATATTTCAAGTCGTATAGATTCATTAGTCGAAATGAGAAAGTGGAAGTTGTAGGGAACTGTTTTCTTCTAAATTTATTGTAGCCATTCCTTAGACCTGGTGAAAGTCAATGGAGCCCCAATAGATTGGACATGATGAGAGACCAAGAGGCTATGAACGAATGGACCTGATAAATGTCCATGAGGGTCTCCACTCCTCACTCTACAAGACCCAATAAGTTCCATGAGACTACGGTTAACTAGACCAGATGAATATCCAATGGAATCTACGGTCGACTGGACCTGATGAAGGTCCAAGAGGGTCTTCACTCAACAAGACCTTATGAAGGTACGTGAGACCATGATCGACTGGACATGTCCAGGAGAGTCTCCACTCTATAAGACTTGATGAAGGTCTGTGAGAATTATCATTCTACTAGTCATAATGAATGATTTCCTATGTAGTCTGGAGTTAATAGTATCCATACATTTCATATTGAGAATAAATGAAAAACATTTCATATCGACTGGGTAAGATGAAAAACCTTTTACGTAGTTTGAAGGAGAAAAAACTTCTCATGTAGACTGGAGGAGATGAAATCTTTTCACATCCTCTAGAGGATATGACAATCCTCTTAATGTCTTATGAAACAGGTGACACTCATTTCATATCATATGGAGAAGATTGAGATTCATCCATGTCATCTGGAGAAGATGATAATTCTTCCATGTACTTTAGAGTTGATAGCAACTCATCCATGTCGTATGGAGGATATGGTCATCCTTTCACGTCATTGGGAGCTTTTGGCAATCTTTTCACGTAGTCTGGGTCGGTGGATCCATCATACAGCCTCATGCCTGAGGAATGAAATTCCGTGGGAGTTCAATAAAAGTATGAAGGTCAAGTCAAATTTTACTCACTGGTAGTATAACCCATGTAGACTGGAGAGAATTGCTCATTTGAACTCCTACATTTCCTTTTGCATGGAAGAGATGACATGATCGGTCAATTGGAGTAATATGGTGGCTATTTTGGTGATTAAAAGGATGGTCGATTGATGGTGGATTTTCAATTGCCATATTGTTGAATGCTCATAAGAGGTTGGATTAGATGATAAGATCGTTGAGGTGACTCGTAGCCTCGCGCGTTTGGGAGGTCAAAGAATTATGCTCCATTCACTTTTAAAGATTAGGACCGGGGCTTTGCATGACTCGATTTTCCTCTTCTAAGGTGTGTAATCATTCTTGAAGTATGGCCAACTACGTGGTCATAGGATCTGGTGTTTGCTCACTGCTAGAAGCCATGATACTGATGTGGGCCTCGACCTTGTGACTCATCCCCAAAATTATTGATGATATATGTGGGCCTCGACCCTGGGACGCATCCCAAAACTACTACTGATGTGGGTCACGGCCCTGGGACTCATCCCTAAACTGATACTGATGTGGGGCTCGGCCCTGGGACTCATCCCCGAACTGAAACTGATGTGGGCCTCGGCCCACAGACTGATACTGATATGGGCCTCGCCCCCAAACTGATACTGATGTGGGCTCGCCCTCAAACCGATACTGATATGGGCCTCGCCCCCAAACCGATGCGGATGTGGGCCTCGCCCCTAAACTGATGCTGATGTGGGCCTCGCCCCCAAGCTGATACTGATGTGGGCCTCGACCCTGGGACTCATCCCCAAAATTATTGATGATATGTGTGGGCCTCGACCCTGAGACGCATCCCAAAACTGCTACTTATGTGGGTCACGACCCTGGGACTCATCCTCAAACTGATACTGATGTGGGCCTCGGCCCTGGGACTCATCCCCAAACTGATACTGATGTGGGCCTCGGCCCTGGGACTCATCCCCAAACTGATACTGATGTGGGCCTCGCCCCCAAACGGATACTGATGTGGGCTCACCCCCAAACCGATACTGATATGGGCCTCGCCCCCAAACCGATGCGGATGTGGGCCTCGCCCCTAAACTGATGCTGATGTAGGCCTCGCCCCCAAGCTGATACTGATATGGGCCTCGACCCTGGGACTCATCCCTAAACTGATACTGATGTGGGCCTCGCCAAGCTGATACTGATAATGTGGGCCTCGCCCCCAAGTTGATACTGATGTGGGCCTCGACCCCAAACTGATACTGGTAATGTGGGCCTCGCCCCTAGGACTCATCCCCAAAACTGATGCTGACAACGCGGGCCTCAACCCTGGGACGCATCCCCAAAATTGATTTTGATGATGTGATGGTTCATTTCAACATACTGCTGCCTCTCACAAGATAATCATGCTAGTTAAACATATTTTTGTCCTCAACGGATGCTTCGCGTCGAAACTAGAGAACCTTCAAAGTACTTAAGACACTCAGATCTGGCCGTCTGAATGAGTGATCTGAACTAGACTTCTAGTGTGTGTGCCAATGCTCTTTCGCAACTTAATCCTTAAGTAAGCCAACTCGATGATTTTGTCTCGGATAATCGGATCGGTGGGTCTAACCAACCTAGATGTCTTGATCACACTCTGTGATTACTTTCGCGTACTCAACATGATATGATTTTTTTTTTTTTGTCTCTTTCTTTTCATTATGAACTTTCTTTTTCTTTTTTCTTCTTCTTTCTTTTTCTTTTTCTCTTTTCTTTCTTTTTCTTTCTTTAACACACCTACCCTTTAAGGTAGCATTTCTCCTCATGGTGGTCCTAATACTCGCCCATGAGTAGCTTCACGCTTATCGGTTATATGTGATCTATTTTTTTCTCTTTTTTTTTCCAGAGACTTTTCTTTGTTCCCAACCATATCATATACCGTAGCATAAGTAAACCAGGATGGAAATCTCGGTAAACGGTCATTCACTGATCCACCATCTCTTCAACTAGTCATCTTGCCAACTACTCAGGCTTCTACTGTTGAGATCCCGTAATCAAGTGCTTGCGAGTCCAGCTGAGATCAACTACTCAGAATACCGGATGAGGGTACATCTCGCACTTATCGTTTCTAAGGTTTCACCCTACAGCAAACAGCTTCATCACTGAACATATGCTTAATTATAAAAGACTTCTCTCTCTCGCTCTTTTTTTTCCACTCACTCCACAGAATTCTTCTTTTTAACCGCTGATAATGTGGGCTTCGCCCCCTGGAATTCCTTCCCGAAAGTTATACTGATATGGGCCTCAACCCTGAGACTCATCCCCGAAACTGATACTGATATGGGCCTCAACCCTATGACTCATCCTCGAAACTGACTGATATGGGCCTCAACCCTAGGACTCATCCCCGAAACTGATACTGATATGGGCCTCAACCCTGGGACTCATCCCCGAAACTAATACTGATGCGGGCCTCAACCCTGTGATTCATTCCTGAAAACTGCTGACACTGTACTATTGCTGCTTCTGGTTGGCTTGCATTTGCCGTTTTTTCTTCGTCGAAACTTGTGAATACAAAACAAAACAAACACAAAAAAGAACGCCAAATACGTTATGTGTATGCATGCATGCATGAATGAGTTTCTTATCCCGTTGGGTTAAGTCTTCTACCAATTCCTTTGGTGACTGCTCGGTCTTCTCTTCCTTAAGTAAAGTATTGCTTCAATCTGTCTACATTCATCGGCTCGGTGAACTCATTCCCTTCCAAATCTGACAGTCTCACTGCCCCATTTCCCATTACCTTCTGAATGGCTATCCTATCTTTTATGCTTGCTTCTTCTGAGGATTCCCCATGTTCTAAACACCGCTGAGTATCATAATACCAGGGTTGAATGCTTTTGCCAAATATACTCATGTTGCAGGTTGAAAGGAAGAGACTCAGGCAAGTAAGCGAAATGAACGTCTTTATTATCATTAAGAAAAGGTTCGAACAAGTAGACAAAATCAATGTCTTTATTAAAAATGCAGGATCAAATAAACTATGAGGAACAGCTTCATCATTCGCAGCATTACCTTCTTCCTCGGCCTATGGTTCTCCACTGATGTCATTCACCATCCCCATATAAGAAGCTTGGTGGTTGAGGGTTTGGAGGACAAAGGTTTCGGGTAGGCCGGAGTTGATCATGTAGGTGGGTGGTGGAACGGAGTGGTAGTTTGGTATAAGGTTTCTGTGTGTGTTGAGTTGTTCTTTTTCTGGGTCGGGTAATTTATAGGAATCTATGAGGTCTTGGATTTCATGTCTGAGGCGGGTGCAGTTATCGGTGTCATGGCCATGTTGCTAGTGGAAGTAACATTAAAAGTTCAGGTTAAGGTAGAGTGGCACAGGGTTTGGAAGTGGTTTAGGCTCTAAGGGATTTAGAAGTCCTTGCATTTTCAGCTCTTCAAATACCTTTGACAAAGATCTACCAAGATTGGAGAATCGTTTGTTTCTGATAGGGACAACCTCGGAGGGAGTGGGCTTGGTCCTTGAAGGTTCTCCAATGGTCCTTCCATTCTGGTTGCACAACCTCATGTTATTGGCTATACGGGGTATGGTCAAACTGGCCACCGCATAGGTCAAGACTTGCAACTGTTTAGTAATTTTGGCTACTTTAGTCTCCAATTGATCCAGGCGGGATCCCTCGTTGACTGACTCACTCATATTTATTAATGGCCTCTTGACAAGTCTTCCCTCTTCTCTAACCCAACAGGTATCTATGATGTCTTTTAAAACTGCATGGTAGCATGTATGCATGTAATGCATGAGATATACAAGGCTATCAAGATGTTTATACCAGTTAGCCCATTATCATTTTAAAACATTCAATCATACTATTGCGCAGTACAAACTTGTCCCAGTTGAAAAGGCCCAACAAGTTTATACTTTTGCGATACATAGCTAAACAACTTCAAATGATAAAATGCCCAAACAAAAACGGCCTATCGGCATTTTAGAAACTTTTGACCTAATTGTCAAAGGACACGAACTCGTCCCAGTTTAAATGGCCCAACAAGTTTACATCTCTTGACAAGAAGTCCAACTGAATCCAAATGACAATGGTACTTAAACACAACATAAAGAGATAATTTTTATTGGTCGTACAATTATGGTTCACACGTAGGTTTAAAGAAATGTAAACAAAGGCTCCCGCCGACGAAGGTTTGCTCGCAACTAGGACTCCTCACTCAAGGGTTCAAGCGACCAAGTGAGCACACCCTTTTTATACCTTACGGTACGTGCCAATGAGTTACAGTATGTGACGAACTGTCAAATGGATTTCTTGTTGTAGATTCCCCAGAGGGAGGGTGGAGCAAGCTCTCTTAAATACCCAAACCTCTTAGGCTCTTATCGCCTTGGTGTCATGAATAAACAACAAGTCCTCCAAATTAGTTGTCACAATGAGCTACGAGTAATGATTATGTAGATGCCTTCGCAGCTTTTCCTTATAGATAGGTAATGAATGAGGGAAGACACTAAACCATCACCTAGCTTTAATAACACCTTTGATTAAACTCCCTAAACCCACAGTAGACATGGTTAATTTAAAGCATAAATCACAAACATTACAAGACATTATTTCGGGGCTGATTCTCTATCCCCAGTGGAGTCGCCAGACTGTAGGACACAGAAATCAGCAATTCTGTTCCGGGCTCGCGGCCCGGTCAGGAGTACGGAATAGCCTGCGGGGGAACTAAACTAGAGAAATAACATGGAGTCGCCACCCGGTGTGAACCGGGAAAATGATTTAAGGCTGCACTCACCCCTCGCAAGGGAAGACCTCAAATCATTGGGTTCGGAATGGTCTCTTACTTATGCCACTTGTAATGAAAAGATTTGTGCAATAACTTAACCGAGTCTACGCAACATATTCAAATATTTTAAAATTACACACATACTTGATATCCATAGGTTAGACCTATTTCCACTGCCCGGGGCATCGATCCGACCCTAGGGGTTCCACAACTGCCCCAAAAGAATGGTATCAGAGCCAAAGGCTTAACCACACAACACATGTTTTGAATCTATGTCATAGTAATTTTAATTTAATTATGCATATGACATATTGGATATGTATTGCATGTTTTAAATAAAACTTTGACCTAATAAAGTTAATGACTTGATTGTCATAAATCTCTCGTGATTAGGTGATTACTTTTAAGTAATAGTATTAATAATGTTGGAGCATTATTGGATGGTCCATCTTTTTAATACGGAGATGAATGGTTCTTACTACTTATATCCAATATCGTCATTAGTGTGAGGGTATAAGTGCTCGGAACTTAGGTCGCTCTGGTAAAACATTTGATGTAGTGTGATGAGTTAACGTAGTCACTTAATATCGTCATTAGTGTGAGGGTGTATATATGAATCTCATTAGTGCACATTGACAAGTATACACCTAGAACACGTCTTAATCCAATATCGTCATTAGTGTGAGGATAAGAAACAGTTCAGGACCAAACCAGGAGTCACATGAAGTGATTGAGCTTGAAGGTCTACCTAATGAGTTTACAAAGGCCAATATCGTCATTAGTGTGAGGCTGGAGTAAATGTCATGGGATCCACTTCCTGCTATGAAATTTTGATAGTCAAATTTCTATTTTTCCGTTAAGGGAGATTACGTAATTACGTAAAGTTGTGGGAGGGCACTGATAGATTTAAAATTCCATAATCAATTAGTGTTATCACTTTTGAAATGAAAATTGTTCTACTACTACTCAAAAATGTTGTCTTGTAGATGGCTGCCGCTAATCCATTGATGAAACTTTTGGATTCCAATAAGCTAAAAGGAGCCCAGAACTATTTCCAATGGGAAATAAACATACATCTTGTCTTGGAGTATGAAAAGTTGACTTATGTCACTATCAATCAACTGCTTGTTGATATCGATCCTGACTCCACTCCAGAAGAGCGAGAAACTTTTGATATATGGAAGGATGATAACCTAAAGGTGAAATCCTACATCTTAGGATCGATGGTTCCAGATTTTCTGAGACAGTACATTGAAGTACCGGATGCTTGGAGCATCATGTGAACACTCAAGGAGTTGTTCGACGTAAATCAAGAGATGGAACTTTATCGAAGGTCTAAGGAACTATTCCGTGTTGAACTCAAGGAGAGATGAGCTGTCAGCACTCATGTTTTGAACATGTTTGACCAAATTCGATATATTAACGACATGGCATTGTGTTTGATGAAAGGCTAGGCCGTAATTTGATTCTGTCTTCTTTGTCTGATTCTTATGCTGGTTTTGTATTGAATTTCCATATGCATTCGATGCAAGCCACATACGAAGAACTTCATAACATGCTACGCACGGCAGAGCAAGATTTGAAGAAAGGCAACCCCAATTGTATCTCCATGGTGGAGCTGGCTCTTCAAAGACTTCTGGGAAGTCAAAGAAAATTAAGATGGGGAAGAGGAAGATATCAAAGAAAAACTCCAAGAAGCGCAATGGAGCAAAACCGAAAGTAGCTCATGATCAATGTCTACAATGCAAGAAGTTTGGACACTGGAAGAAGGACTGTCCAGAGCTTAAAACATGACCCTCAGGTACGCTTTGTATTTTTCCAATTATTGACATCTCATTAGCCTTAGATGCAAATAGTGGATGGGTGTTAGACACTGGCGATCCCACTCATATTTGCAATTCCCTGCAGAAATGAGGGTTAAACGAAGGCTAAATAAAGAGGAGATCCAACTTAGAGTTGGCAATGGCGAGACATTGGATGTTAAAGCCATAGGAACTGTTGTTCTAGATCTTCCAAATTGATGTAAATTAGATTTGCATGACTGTTATTATGTTCCCTCACTTATCAGACAAATAATATCACTGCCTATATTAGATAAAGAGGGATATAAAATAAACATTAAGGATAAAACTTTATGTTTGTATGATAAAGAAAATTTATTAAAATGTGAATGTTCTTTATCAAACGGTCATTATGTTTTGGAAACATGTAGAGATGTCTTTAATATAGAGAAAAATACAAGTAGGAAGTCTGAACTAAATAATACTGAATTATGGCATATGAGATTGGGCCATATAGGTGTTAGACGTCTATCCAAATTGGTGAAGGATGGTTTGATTGAAAATCTTACCTTAGATCCTTATCAGATTTGTGAGTCATGTATCCAAGGAAAGATGACAAAGGCCCCATTTCAAGGTGTTGGACACCGTACTGGAGATTTACTGGAGCTAATACACAGTGATGTGTGTGGTCCATTAAATCATACCGCTCATGATGGTTCCACATACTTTGTGACTTTCACAGATGACAAGTCTAGATATGGATATGTCTATCTGATGAAACATAAGTCGGAAACATTTGACAAGTTCAAAATATTCTGAAACGAAGTAGAAAAAAAAACCAGTAAATTTATCAAATGCCTTAGATCAGATCGAGGCGGTGAATACATGAGTGAAGAATTCAGAAATTATTTAAGGGAGAATGGAATTCTCGCCCAATATAGCCCACCAGGAACACCTCAACACAATGGAGTGTCTGAGCGTAGAAATCGTACTTTATTGGATATGGTGTGATCCATGATGAGCTATACAGATCTTCCTTATTTCCTTTGGGGTTACGCTTTACAAACTGCTGCCTACATACTTAATAGGGTTCCATCAAAAACTGTTTCTACGACCCTCTATCAGTTATGGTTCGGTAGAAATCCAAGTCTTAAGTATTTAAAGATTTGGGGTTGTCTTGCATACGTTAGAATTACGCAGCGGGATAAACTATCACCCAGAGGGTATAAATGTAGGTTCGTTGGATATCCTGATAATTCTATAGGATATCAATTCTACGATTCCAAACAATGAAATGTATTTGTTGTTCGCTTTGCAACTTTTCTTGAAAAGTAATTTTTGAGAGAAAATGGGAATTGTAGAGAGATTAAACTTGATGAGTTTGATCCCAACATTAAGGAACCAGATGGAACCAGAGATCCAACTAGGTGAAGGATCTACAACACAGGTTCTACGTAAGTCGAATAGAATATCAAGGCCTCCTAAGAGACTGTTTTTAACATCTGATGTGAGCCTTGATGTTCTCGTCTTGGAGGAAACATATCCGACTACGTATAAGGAAACGATATTGGATATCGATTCGGGAAAATGGCAGAAAGCCATGAAATCCGAAATGGATTCAATGCATGCCAATCAAGTCTTTGACTTAGTTAAACTTCCTGAAGGAGTTAAACCTATTGGCTATAAATGGGTTTACAAAAGGAAACGAGGGCCCGATGGAAAGGTGGAAACCTTTAAGGCCCTACTGGTAGCGAAAGGTTACACTCAACGTCTTGGGATTGACTATGAGGAAACTTTTTCACCAATAGCCATGCTAAAATCTATTAGGATTCTTTTAGCCATTGCTGCATATCACGACTATGAGATATGGCAGATGGATGTGAAAACCGATTTCCTAAATAGATTCCTTGAAGAGGATATCTATATGGAACAACCAGAGGGTTTCGTATCCAGTGAGACTTCAAACTTGATTTGTAAGCTCCAAAAGTCTATTTATGGACTTAAACAGGCATCCCGAAGCTGGAATCGTCATTTTGATTAGATAATTAGATTATCTGGATTCATAAAAAATGAGGAAGAACCATGTGTTTATAAGAAAGTTAGTGGGAGCATGATTGTTTTCTTAATCTTGTATGTAGATGACATCTTTATCATAGGAAATGATATAGGGATGATGCAAAGTGTGAAAGCCTACCTTTGTAAGAACTTCTCCATGAAAGATATGGGTGAAGCTTCATATATACTAGGTATAAGGCTCTACCGAGATAGAGTTAGGAAGCTTATAGGGTTGTCACAATCGACGTACATAGACAGATGTTAGAAAGGTACAATTTTACCAACTGCAGGCAGCAAATATACCTTTCCGATACGGCATACATCTTTCGAAGAAAATGGCACCTCAAACTGAGGAAGAGAGAGTTAGGATGTCTAACTTGCCATATGCTTCTTGTATTGGAAGTATAATGTATGTTATGTTATGTACTAGACCTGACATCAGTTTCTGTGTCAGTGTGATCAGCCGATATCAATCTGATCTAGGTAATGATCATTGGACAGCCGTGAAACATATCCTAAAATATCTTAAAGGCACCAATGATAAGTTTCTGATATATGGAGAAGATGAGATATAAGTTAAGGGTTATACAGACTCCGACTTCCAGGGAGATCGAGATGATAGAAAATCTACATCAGGATACATATTTACCTTTAACGGTGGTGCAATTAGTTGGCGTTGTTCAAAGCAAGGCTCAACAGCTGATTCCACCACTGAGGCAGAATTTATAGCGGCTTCAGAAGCTGCTAAAGAAGTTGTTTGGATTAGAAATTTTATCACAGAACTTGGCGTTGTGCCTAGTATTACAGATTCGATCCCATTATACTGTGATAATAACGAAGCCATCACGCAGGCTAAGGAGCCGATGGCGCATTCCAAGTCTAAACACGTGGAAATGAAATATCGCGTAATTAGAGAGATAATTGAACGAAAAGACATAGTGGTCTTAAAGGTTCAAGGACAAGACAACATAGCAGACCCGCTTACAAAGGCCTTACCTCATAAGTTATTCGATAAACATGTGGAGGAGATGGGACTATGGTACCATCCAGATTGGCACTAAGCAAGTGGGAGTTTGATGGAGTTGGTACTTACAAAGGCCTTACCTCATAAGTTATTCGATAAACATGTGGAGGAGATGGGACTATGGTACCATCCAGATTGGCACTAAGCAAGTGGGAGTTTGATGGAGTTGGTACTTGGAGTGCCAATCCGAATTGTACATTTTATTATTTATTAATAAAATAACTACATTTTTCATTTCATACCCTATTAATGGTATTGTCATTACGCGTATTAAATTGATGTATCGTTATGCTAAGAATGACATCGACCTTAGAATAGTTTTGACAGTAGGTGTAAATTATTCTTAAAGTAAATATTCATAGTCGTTGTTTTTGGAATACAGTCGAATTCCTATAACCTAGAAGACTAGCACATGTCGTATATTGGAATTGGAGTTCCAATGGTTTAACGTGATGTACCATGAGTTTTGGAAACTCGTATAGACATGTGGGTATTCGTTGAAGCGGATACCGAATGACTCATTGGTGATTCCTAATAGTTGGAAGTACATACCATCGTCGATAGGAATCTCCTCGAGTTGAGTAGCATATGTAATCCTTTGAATATAGGAAAGCATTGATTATGTGTGAGATCATCCACACTTAGATGCCATGTATGTTAGAAACCTTTCATGGTCTGGCCTCTAGATGTTCAATGGGTGTGGACCGATGCACACAGTAATCAAGTGCGAAGCAAGATAGGATTCGTCGGCCCGTATGTGTACCATAAGGGGTTTAAGTATCCATGTTAGTAAAGTCACGATTCTTAAATATTTGGCCAAAGTCGATCACCTATGGTGGATCGCATCAGTTATGAAGAATCGTGGAGATGTCGACATGAGATGTGCGTCTTGGAAACTTGACAGTATATTCTATGTTTCCTAAGCACAACTCGGATAGCCTACGATGGAGGGATTGTTAAACATATGTGATGACCTCGACTTGTATAGTTCAGAAAGGTCGTTCGTGTTCTTCGCGAATTCGGAGGTGGCCGAATTGCGTACATAGTAGCTAGGCTTATATGACGAACGTGTCTGAACTTAGAGAGTCTCAATATGAAGTGTACTCGTTGAGAACTTGGGTAGCCAATTAATTTTTTATAAAAGATAATATTCGATATTATAATTATCAACTAAGATAATCAAGTGTTATTGGATAACATTGATTATTTACTTTAACCTAATTGAATTAATTGGATTAATTCAATAATACACAAGGGCTTAATCTTAAAATCATAATTATCTCTACCATTTGAGGATATTATGGTAATTGTAAGTATGTAATAATATGTGGTTTTGGCTTGATTTAATTGGATTAAATCAATGTGGCAAATATTTAACTAATCCATTTCCTAATCCTTGGCTTGATTTAATTGGATTAAATCTAAGTGGGAGACAATGGAGATTAGTCACACCTAATTATAAATATTTGGACAAATTAGATTAAGCACACTTAAAAGTTGATTACAACTTTTATTAATTAAAAATTGTCTAAGTTTTGCTATAAATAACAATCTTTATGAAGGTTTTAATTACAAGTTCAAATACAAGCATAAGCAAATTCTTGAGAGATTAGCCTAAGTTAAAGAAGTGTTTAGAGAAGCTTGTGAGGTCTTTATAACATTTCATCTAGGAGAAATTAAGATTGGATCTTGAAGTGAAGCTTGGAAGCATTGGAAACAAGATTGGATCTTGGAGTCAAACTTGCACACCTTGGAGGTTCTCCAACAATTTCAACAAAGGAGAAGTAGATTGGATCTTGCATCAAGCTTACTAGGTAAGTTTGATCCTCTCCAAAGCTATGTTTATTTGTGTATTAGATGCATGACCACATAGCTTAATTTTGAATAATGCTAATCAATTGTGTTAGGATACTTTAGAAGTATAAACACAACATGCTTGTAATTTGGTCAAAATGTTCATGTTGGACATGGAATAATTAATAAGAGTTTGGAACTCTAAATTAAAGCTTAGAGCTATGGCTACCATTCTAGATTTACTTGACCACCTTTAGGTGGACTAGAATTGTTCATGAGACATTTCTAATTGGGATTCTAAAATGGTTGTATATTGGATTCTAAATTTACGCAAATGCGTATTTAGAATAAATTTATGTTTTTTGAAAAATATTTGATATTTTGAAAAACTAGATTTTTATTCTATAACATGTGTTTATGTTGGTTTTGAAATTAAAAATTAATTTTTGGTGTTTTTGAAGTGTTTAGGGAAGACCGGAAATTTATTGGGTTATAAACCCTCTTATTGCAGCTCTCTGGAATGAGAGCTGCTACTTAGCAAACAAAAAAATAAATAAATAAAGGGGCTGCGTGCTACAGTGCCGTGTGTACTGTTCACGCGTGCAGTGCGCGTCACTGTAGCATGTGTGGCGCACGCGCGTGGCGCCCTTCGCGCGCGCTGATTTTGTTTTACTTCGTTCGGGAGCTTCCGGACTCCGATTTAGTCCCGGTTTTTTCCTATACACTCGTAATGGAATATAGTATTTCATCAAATATTTTAAAATTACACTCATACTTGATATCCATGGGTTAGACCCATTTCCGTTGCCAGGGGCACCGATCCGACTCTAGGGGTTCCACAATTGCCCCAACATGAACATGTTGTATTCTTGATGACCTGACTAACATGATAACTTAGGATGTTTACTTAGCATCCGAAGTTATGCCAACATGTTATTTGACTTGACTAAATTGCTAAAACTATCTGACCACTGACGTGCATATGTCGTGCTATGTTGTATTCATGTCATGAAGTGCTCAACAAAACTGATGAGACATTTCAACATAATTGTTTTAGTCACTTGAAATGCCCAAAACTATCTGCTAAATAAAATGCCCAATTTGGCCTTATAACACTATGGCCAAGACTAAGGCGCACACACATGCATAACATCATCTCATGATACATATTCCATATTACCACTTACAACAAAATCAAGTCATTAACCTTTAAGACCATTCATCCACAGCTATACCAAATTCGGCCATGTGTTAACTATAACTACACTTGACCAAATTGACAAATTGCATACACATTTCAACCTCATCATTAGGCTTATCTTTCATTCTCATGACATCCCCAAAACTACACACTACAAGCCTTTCACATACATGTAAATTCGGCCAACACACCACTTTAACAACCTTGAAAATTTTATCTCAAAACAAACACAACTCATCCAAACACCTTCCTAAATATGAATCATAACAAATCATCATCATAAATCACAAGATATCGTCCCCCAACAACAACACACACATCCAGCCAAGGCAAGGAGTTTACGATTCTAAAGTTTTCAACAAAAATGAAGTTAAACTCATGTCAAAACATTATTATAAACATGACTCATCCTCAATCATTAATAAAACACAAAAATCATCCCCCAACACAAACTTAAAATTCGGCCATGGCATCCCATTTTGGGAAAATTTGACACTTCGTAAAATAATGCTTATTCTATGTTAATGTTATCATGAAATGCATAAATAACTAACATAGAGTGCTTAATCATGCTAAATGCTTCAACTTAAATTCTAAGGCACATGAATTTCGAATTTGGGAGAAAGACAATCATGTCAAAATCTAAAAATATTAAAGAGAAAATTGAGAATGAAAGCTTACATGCTTAGGATTACATTTGGAATCATCATTTCCCTTGAAGAAAAACCTGAGTAGAGAAGCAAAAATTTGAAAGTTTTTTGTTGAAATGGAAAACGTATTTTTGATGAAGGAGAAGAAGAGTGAATAATGTTATATGAAGAAGAGTGAATAGTGTTATATTTATATGTAAGGGCTGATTTTTTGTTTTTAAATAGTGGCTCACAAAATATCACATGTCCAAGTTTTAATTTTAAAAACGTAAGTTACTATTCACTTGAAAAGACTGCATTATTGACTTGGTTCTGGTCTGATTTTAGGAAAATGATCAACATAAGAGTTGTAAGTCTCAACTTAAGCTTTTCAACGGTATAAAGGTCACTAAAATCGGAAATCCGGAGAAAAAATTACGGATAAAATATCGAAATTTATATGTGACTCAGTTAAGTTAAAAAGAAAGTGTTAAAGTTGAAAATTTATACCGAGTTTCCGATCGGGATTTCTATGGTATGAACTTATATATACATGATTATATGAATAATAACATGTCATGCATGATGAATTATTGTACTGGATATGTCATGACTGACCGAGATGTTACAAAATAATCTTGATTTCTGATCGAGATTCGGAAAAAAAAATTTGCTCCAATTCAAATTTCATTTTAAATATGAGAATAGACTTTGATCCGTCTTGACGGATTGTGATCTATATTTGTGACTGAGAAATAATAACGAGTGCGATCATGATTTATATCGTGACGCCAATAGCAGGGGATTGCAGCCCGAAAGTTTATCAATTGATAAGAGGGATAATATTAACAAATTTCAACTTGTTCGATCGATTACTGGTGGTATGGGAGGTCATTCTATGGTCTACAACACTCAATTTTTTTCAATTATTATTATTAAGTAAATAAGAAAAATATATCTTTAAATTTATAAATTAAATCCTTAAAAATTATAAAATCTTCCATCAGAAAATCTCCTAACTTCGCCTAGCATGATATATTTTGTAATCGAGAAATAATAATGTGAGACCGTAGTTTATATCTCGATGCCAATAGTAGGAAATTGCAGCCCGAATATTTGCCGATGACAGATGAGTAATCAATCGTGGACTTGGGATCTGACTAGTAAGGGCCACACATGAGCGATAGACAACTGTAAAACTAAAAATAATTGCTTAAATTAATAAATAGCGGAAAAAAAAAAAAAAAAAAAAGGATTTGGGCCTCCAGTTCTGGAGTCTGCTCCAGATCAATTACACTAAAATTTAAAAATAAAAATTAATTTTCTCTTTCCACATTAAATAAAAAAAAAACTATTTCATCTTTAAATTATGAACATTGGATGTAAATTCAATGCTCAAAATTCTAAGTGGAACGGGTTCGGTATAAAAGACACACGTCTTTTAAAATTGTCTAAAAAAAATTGTACAAATTATTCTTTTTGACATATTTATCATTGCATAAATAATTATTAGGGTTAATTCTTAATCATTTTTTTTCTAATTTGATTTTTATATTAAAAATTATTAATCTGTTAAGACCTCGGAATATGATTTTAAATAATTTAAACATTGTAGAAAATGAAGTTCATTTTTTACTAAAGGGCTGAAGGAAATGTCAACATTGGATTAGTTAATTACATCTCAAATTGGACACAAAATGGTTGACAAATATGATTTCCTAATTTTACAACATGAAGTCAATTTCTTGTTTTTGAAAACAACTTTTGTCATGGTCCTATAAAAGAAAAAAAATAAAAAGTAAAATAACTTTTTCACATATCCTAAAATCTAAATGCCATGGGCCTCATTTGGTTCACTGTTGTATAACATTTTTTAAATAGTAATTTTCAATATAACACTTGTAATAATTTTATTTTATATTAATGACATTTTTTTAATAAAAAAAATGTCATTTGGTTAAAGTGTATAGCTTATGAGGTCTATGCATACAATGAGAATTGAATGTGTAAGCATATAAATTTATTTAAAATTGGGTTGCCTGCCAAAGAGGAAACCTAATAAAAACTCATTTTTTTTTTCAAAACTAAAAAACAAAAGCTTAGGAGTAAAGTGGAGCCATTGTCCACATCATGTGCATGTGATTTTGGCTTTGAAAATTTACGTGATCATGCATGTGACATTAGATAATGTAACTTTCCCATCTAATACAATCTCATTTATTTAATTATAACCTTAGTTGTCAATTTGTCATATGATAAAAGTTAGATGTCGCTTTTAATGCATGTGGACATGCAAGTTAGAAAAACTCTCTTCAAGAGTGAGAAATTTATCATATCTTGTGTATCATTTTAACTTTACTACTCTCTAATACACACTTAGAATCGAATCAATGGTTAGAATATCCTATTATATGGTCATATCTAAAACAAAATCTGAGACCATAATTCAATATTTGATATTTATCCATAATCGGGGGAAATTTATTGTTAGTATCTATATACGATACCGATCAAAAATTCAGTTGTCCGATACAAATCAAAATAATCGAAAATTTTACAATAGATTAGAAAAATGCTAACAGATATTCCATGCATGTCAGAAATTTTTTTAAAAAATTATTTATTTATTATGAGAAAACCTTATTATTATTATTTTGACATTATTTACATTATTTTATTTTGACATTATTTTTTAGTTGGATAAAAATATTCAATACCCATAACAAACAAATAGCTATTCCAATACCTAATTTTATTGGCCAAGAAGAACATTTCTATTTGCAGAATTTATTATGAGAAAACCTTATTATTATTATTTACATTATGATGTATTTACAAGAGTTGAGCTTCTCAACTAATTGGAAGACTATTAAATGGGCTTACATTATGCCAAGAACAATCATGTGAGTCGGCTATGTGGGCTAGCATGCTTTAAAAGCGAAGAATATCTTGTCAGTTGGGTCAGTTCATCACACTTGATAGGAGAGCTAGCTTTCAACCAAAAATGTGTGCCAACGAAGATGTTGGGCCATAATATCTACATCACTTGGGTGTTTATTAGTGTTGAGCTAATAGTTGGAGGACTTTTGAGTGGACTTGCAATCTACTCTTAAAAAAAATCGTGATGATGGCAGATCATTGGACTGACAAGTTTCCAAAACAGATAATATATAAATAATTAGATCAGATCATCACATAGTATCTCTCGTTTGTTGGGGTTGGTGCTCAGAGCGCCAATTCCCGGTTGTATTTCTATTAAATACTTCTGTAAAACATTATTATTATGAATAATATATGCAGTTTCTATAATATAATCTATTCTTTTATATGGTAAAGACGTAATGACCCGAGAATGATTAGTCATGATACAGTGCAAAAGCGTCGCAACGGACATTGAGAAGTATCATGACGTTGTCATTCTCAGACAGTTCCTGGTCAAGGTTTACACTACTTGGTCAGTATAGTAAACCCGTTGAGACCGGTACATGTCGTATACTGGAATATATGATTCCAATGGTTTCTCAATGAACCATAAGTCTTGGAGACTAGTATAGACGTGTAGGTGTTTATAGCGGATAAACATTGAACGACTCACCGAAGATTCTTAATGGATGGTACACCAGCGTCAATAAGAATCTTCTTGGGTTGAGTAGCACTTGTGATTCTTAGACTTGAGATGCCATTGTGGGCGCATGAGACATCTTCTACACTTAGACGGCAGTCACGTCACCGATCTATTAAGATCAGACCTCCGCCTGTTCGTTGGGTGTAGATAGATCCTCAGGGTGTCCTATGTGTATCAAGATAGGATCCGTCAGTTCTGTGTACCAGAGCATAGGTAGTCCATATGATTAGCAATCAGATAAAACCATGGGCCCGTGGTAAAGTTTAGAAGCTAGTTCTAAACATTCTTTTGAGATTGTTAATGGAATAGTCGACTGGATAATCCCGATAGAGATTTGACGTTTACATCTATATCTCTGGGATTTATCGGATACCTGTGACGGAGGAATTATACATTTGCGATGACCTCGACCTGTATGGTTCAGCGAGATTATCTGTGATCGTCATAATCTACGGGTGGATAGATTATGGACACGAAATTTGATTTCGTGACGGATATACCTGAACCTAGAGAGTCTCAATAATGAAACATACTCGTTGAGCACTAGAGCAACATAAATAAATAATATGATTATTTATAAAGGTCGTTAATGGTTAAACGCAAGATACATGCTAAAGAGACTAGATAGTCATTTCCTTAATTATTGTGTATTTACATTTAATACTTGATTAATTTAAATACACATTAATTAATAGTCAAAATGAGTTATTTGACTTATTTCCTAAATGAATATATGTTTTTAATATTTAATGTAAATATTATATATATATTTAATATATTTGTATTTGATTAATTAATTAATTATTTAATTGTTAAATGATTAAATTAATTAAAATATAAATATCTTACATTAGGATATTTAAAGTAAATGACATTAGTTGCATTTGTTGACCAAAATAAATATCTAATAAAGTAGTTTATAAGATATTTGTGCAAGTTGATATAATGATAATTGAAATGAAATTGAAATTACAATTTCTTGCATTTGGTATATGCAATTTCGGCCAAGGCATATTTTTGCCTTAATATAAATTGTTTTCATTTTCATTTCATTAAGTTAACCTAATACACTTTACAAGAAACACCATTAAGAAAAACAAAGAAAGCAAGTGAAGGAGAAAAGGAAAAACTTAAAGAAAAGCTTAGATTTTGTAAGTTTTTCAAACTTACTATTAGAAATGAATTTGTTCCTTAGGATCTAGGCAACATCTTGTGATGTTCTTAAGTTGTTCTTTTCATTATTTCTTGTGTTTTTTATGATGGAAATTTGGTTGAAAGTGTTGAGCATGTGTAATGAAGAAAGGTTGTAACTATTGTAGTTATAAACATTCTTTTAAGGTTTTTGAAACCATGTTGCTAATCTAGAGTTATTGACCCACTCTTAAATTACCTAGATTTGATCTTGAGTTGTTTCATTGTGTTGAGACTTGTATTGGATGGAAGAATGATGATTGAAGTAATTGATTTAATGTATTTGGTCTAATTTGTCCAATTTGAGGAAATTGAAAAATTAGGGTTTTTTAACTAATTCCAATTTGGGGGTTTTCATATATGTTGTGTATTTATGTGTGTATATGATGCATATAAAGTTTCATGTTGATTGGATTACATTTAGATGTGTTTTGAGACATGAAATGACAAAGTGCACAATGTGCTCCAAGTAGTGGTGCTCTCTCGGCTTTGGATAAATAATTTGGGGATTTTGGTTGCTTGGGTGTTTTGATGTTTTGAACATCATAAGTTCATCTTAGAAATGATTTAGAATCATTCAAAATTGATTGGATCAATTTCGGACTAAAACGGACAAAAATACAAAGCAAGGGTATTTCGGTAAATTCACTTAAAATTGTTTTATTGAATTTATTTTCATAATTTGATTATTGGAATATTAAATAAATATGTTTATTTAATTAATCCGAGAAAAAGTTTTGAAATCTGAAAATCGGATTTTCATTTCCGCTTCCGCTGCGTTACCGAATCACCCCCTAAATAACCCCTACAAAATGGTATCAGAGCGATCTGATTCTAGGCCACCTAAAATGATTAGCCTTCATTGAATCAATTTTTAATCATGTTTTCTTGACTTTGTGCATGCTTATTAGGATCTAAACTGGTTAGATTTAGGGTGTATGACACTTAGCGGAAAATCCCTAATAATAAGGTTTAAATGTAATTATGTAATTGATGCATGTTATATGGTCCGTCTTGTCAATACGGTTTATGAATATCTCTTTGTGACTACATCCGAGACCGTGCCTCTGCTGAGGGTGTAGCCGATAAAGATTTATTTATACCGGATGTATATCAGATACTAGATAAATTCAAGCGAAAGCAGAATTCTGAACGTGCCCTAGCTGTCAGGATTACGTAAGTAACTTGAGTTTATCATGGCGAGTTTAACCTTGGTACGTCTCCTTGTGGGCCTGCCTTCGCAGCGACAATGAGAAACGGCCAGGATCGGGTACTTATGAGTCATTAGTGAATGATTGACAAATGAGTTGTCTACCTGATGAATATACGTAGGCGAGACCGTGCCTCTGCTGTGAGCCGAAATATATTCACGGGATCCACTTTTCACTATTAGTATTTAATTTAATTATTAAATATTTGTATTTTGTTTTGGGATTACAGTATTGCATGATTTAGTGGGAGGGGCATATTAGATTAAAAATCCATGATCTAGTTTATGCTTTTGATATTATATGAAACTGCTTTATTTCTGCTAACCGTTTTTCATTATCTATATGATAGATTGGCGATGGCGGGACTATCCACAAATCAGTTTGCGCGTATGCTTGATGCGAACAAACTGAAAGGCGCTGAGAACTTTGCAGACTGGAGAGATGCAGTTGCGATTCGGGAGTGGAGACTCTTTGGATGCAGTTGCAGTGGGAGTATGCGAGATCTCATTACCGAATGGGACACTTTTGTTATTGACTGTCATTTTGTACCGGGATGTGTCGCTAATATTATATCACTTTTTGTATTAAATACAGAAGGCTTTTGTATTAATATTAAGAATAGTTCTTTGTATTTATATGATAAAAATAATATTCACAGATCCTTAGTTGTCCAAACCAGCATGGTCATTATACATTGCAAACTTCAAAAGATATATTAAGTACTGGAGTTAATAAACGTAGTTTACCTGTAATTAATAATACTGAACTTTGGCATATGAGACTTGGTCACATTGGCGTTAAACGCCTTACCCAATTGGTTAGGAATGGTTTGATATCAGATCTTACCATTGAATCCTATCCAACTTGTGAATCCTGTATTCAGGGTAAGATGACCAAAGCCCCATTTTCTGGTGTTGGACACCGTGCCACTAACTTACTGGAACTCGTACATTCTGATGTATGTGGTCCACTAAGTCAAACTGCTCACAGTGGTTATTCGTACTTCGTTACCTTTACCGATGATTTATCACGGTATGGTTATGTGTATTTGATGCGACATAAATCAGAAACCTTTGAAAAGTTCAAAGAGTTCCGAAATGAAGTAGAAAAACAAACTGGCAATATATTAAATGCCTTCGATCAGATCGAGGCGGCGAATATATGAGTGGTGAGTTCATGGATTATATGAAGGAGAATGGGATTCTCGCTCAATATACTCCTCCAGGTACACCACAGCACAATGGTGTATCTGAAAGGAGAAATCGGACTTTATTGGATATGGTCCGATCGATGTTGAGTTTCACAGATTTGCCCTATTACTTATGGGGCTACTGTCTCTTAACAGCCGCACATATTTTGAATAAGATTCCTTCAAAGGCTGTTCCTACGACACCGTATCAGATATGGTTCGGTAGGAGACCGAATCTTAATTATATTAAGGTTTGGGGTTGTCCTGCCTATGTCAGGGTAACTCAGCAAAGTAAGCTTTCGCCTCGAGGGCAAAAGTTTAGGTTTGTTGGATATCCCTCGAACACGAGGGGATATCTGTTCTATGATACAGAGCATCGAAATGTGTTCGTAGCTCGCTTCGCAAAATTTCTAGAAGTAGAATTTTTGTCAGAAGGTGGTGATCATAGACAGGTTGAGCTTGATGAAGTCCAACCTGAAAACAACGAACCAACGGAGGAATCTGAAGTTCAAGTAGATGAAGGACCTTCAACACACACACTCCGTAGGTCGGAAAGGGTATCTAGACCTCCTGAACGCTTGTATTTGATACAAGAAAAGAGTCTGGATGTTCTCTTAGTTGAAGAGATAGATCCTTTCACCTATAGAGAATCGATGTTGGACATCGACTTCCGTGAAATGGCAAAGTGCCATGAAATCCGAGATAGACTCAATGCATGAAAATCAAGTTTGGGACTTGATTCTGCTTCCCGAAGGAATTGTTCCTATCGGTGTAAATGGTTTTACAAGAGGAGCGCGGGCCTGACGGTAAGGTTGAAACTTACAAGGCCCGACTGGTAGCAAAAGGTTACACACGCAGCGACCTGGCGTCGACTACGATGAAACTTTTTCGCCGGTAGCAATGCTTAAGTCTATCCGGATTTTGCTTTCTATAGCTGCGTATCATGACTACGAGATTTGGCAAATGGATGTCAAAACGGCTTTTCTAAATGGATTTCTTGATGAAGAAATCTATATGGAACAGCCGGAAGGTTTCACATCCAGCGAAACCTCGGTATGGTATGTAAGCTTAAAAGTCCATTTATGGACTTAAACAAGCTTCACGAAGTTGGAATTTTCGATTCGATGAGATTATTAGATCGTCTGGCTTTCTCAAGAATTCGGAAGAATCATGTGTGTATCAGAAGGCCAGTGGGAGTATGGTCGTATTTTTAGTCCTATATGTTGATGACATCCTAATCATTGGGAATGATTTAGGTATGTTGGCAAACGTCAAAGCGTACCTCTGTAAGATTTCTCCATGAAGGACGTGGGAGAAGCTTCCTATGTTTTAGGGATAAAACTCTATAGAGATAGACAAAGGAGGCTGATTGGGTTATCCCAATCAACGTACGTAGATAAGATCTTGGAACGGTATAGCTTTGGTAACTGTAAGACAGCAAACATACCGTTCAGACATGGGATTCATCTTTCTAAGAAGATGTGTCCACAAACAGAAGATGAGAAGGTTAGAATGTCTAACCAACCTTATGCTTCGTGTTTGGGTAGCATAATGTATGCCATGTTATGTACGAGGCCTGATATCAGTTTCGCTGTTAGCGTAACTAGTCGATATCAGCCCAATCCAGGTAATGACCATTGGATGGCCATTAAACATATCCTAAAGTATCTTAAAGGTACTAAGGATAAGTTGATTATATATGGAGGGAACGAACTGCAGGTTAATGGGTATACAGACTCCGATTTCCAATCGGATCCCGATGATAGAAAGTCTACATCTGGATTTGTCTTTACCCTTAATGGAGGTGCAGTTTGTTGGAAGAGTTCCAAACAGGGATCGACAGCTGATTCCACCACTGAGGCGGAATATATTGCAGCTTCTGAAGCTGCAAAAGAGGCTGTGTGGATAAAGAACTTTATCACAGAATTGGGAATTGTCCCAAGTATCGAGAATGCGATTCCGTTATACTGTGATAATACTGGAGCCATTGCGCAAGCAAAGGAACCGAGGGCGCATCAGAAGTCGAAGCATGTGGAACGCAAGTACCACATCATTCGAGAGATCGTGTCGCAAGGGGATATTTTGTGTGCAAGGTACCGAGTGAAGATAATGTAGCAGACCCGCTGACGAAGGCCATACCTCCGAAGTTGTTTGATAAACACGTGGAGTCGATGGGTATTAGATACAATCGATATTGGCACTAGAGCAAGTGGGAGATTTTGTTGGGGTTGGTGCTCAGAGCGCCAATTCCCGGTTGTATTTCTATTAATACTTCTGTAAAACATTATTATTATGAATAATATATGCAGTTTCTATAATATAATCTATTCTTTTATATGGTAAAGACGTAATGACCCGAGAATGATTAGTCATGATACAGTTGCAAAAGCGTCGCAACGGACATTGAGAAGTATCATGACGTTGTCATTCTCAGACAGTTCCTGGTCAAGGTTTACACTACTTGGTCAGTATAGTAAACCCGTTGACCGGTACATGTCGTATACTGGAATATATGATTCCAATGGTTTCTCAATGAACCATAAGTCTTGGAGACTAGTATAGACGTGTAGGTGTTTATAGCGGATAAACACTGAACGACTCACCGAAGATTCTTAATGGATGGTACACCAGCGTCAATAAGAATCTTCTTGGGTTGAGTAGCACTTGTGATTCTTAGACTTGAGATGCCATTGTGGGCGCATGAGACATCTTCTACACTTAGACGGCAGTCACGTCACCGATCTATTAAGATCAGACCTCCGCCTGTTCGTTGGGTGTAGATAGATCCTCAGGGTGTCCTATGTGTATCAAGATAGGATCCGTCAGTTCTGTGTACCAGAGCATAGGTAGTCCATATGATTAGCAATCAGATAAAACCATGGGCCCGTGGTAAAGTTTAGAAGCTAGTTCTAAACATTCTTTTGAGATTGTTAATGGAATAGTCGATTGGATAATCCCGATAGAGATTTGACGTTTACATCTATATCTCTGGGATTTATCCGGATACCTGTGACGGAGGAATTATACATTTGCGATGACCTCGACCTGTATGGTTCATCGAGATTATCTGTGATCGTCATAATCTACGGGTGGATAGATTATGGACACGAAATTTGATTTCGTGACGGATATACCTGAACCTAGAGAGTCTCAATAATGAAACATACTCGTTGAGCACTAGAGCAACATAAATAAATAATATTGATTATTTATAAAGTCGTTTAATGGTTAAACGCAAGATACATGCTAAAGAGACTAGATAGTCATTTCCTTAATTATTGTGTATTTACATTTAATACTTGATTAATTTAAATACACATTAATTAATAGTCAAAATGAGTTATTTGACTTATTTCCTAAATGAATATATGTTTTTAATATTTAATGTAAATATTATATATTATTTAATATATTTGTATTTGATTAATTAATTAATTATTTAATTGTTAAATGATTAAATTAATTAAAATATAAATATCTTACATTAGGATATTTAAAGTAAATGACATTAGTTGCATTTGTTGACCAAAATAAATATCTAATAAAGTAGTTTATAAGATATTTGTGCAAGTTGATATAATGATAATTGAAATGAAATTGAAATTACAATTTCTTGCATTTGGTATATGCAATTTCGGCCAAGGCATATTTTTGCCTTAATATAAATTGTTTTCATTTTCATTTCATTAAGTTAACCTAATACACTTTACAAGAAACACCATTAAAGAAAACAAAGAAAGCAAGTGAAGGAGAAAAGGAAAAACTTAAAGAAAAGCTTGGATTTTGTAAGTTTTTCAAACTTACTATTAGAAAGGAATTTGTTCCTTAGGATCTAGGCAACATCTTGTGATGTTCTTAAGTTGTTCTTTTCATTATTTCTTGTGTTTTTGATGATGGAAATTTGGTTGAAAGTGTTGAGCATGTGTAATGAAGAAAGGTTGTAACTATTGTAGTTATAAACATTCTTTTAAGGTTTTTGAAACCATGTTGCTAATCTAGAGTTATTGACCCACTCTTAAATGACCTAGATTTGATCTTGAGTTGTTTCATTGTGTTGAGACTTGGATTGGATGGAAGAATGATGATTGAAGTAATTGATTTAATGTATTTGGTCTAATTTGTCCAATTTGAGGAAATTGAAAAATTAGGGTTTTTACTAATTCCAAATTTGGGGGTTTTCATATATGTTGTGTATTTATGTGTGTATATGATGCATATAAAGTTTCATGTTGATTGGATTACATTTAGATGTGTTTTGGACATGAAATGACAAAGTGCACAATGTGCTCCAAGTAGTGGTGCTCTCGGCTTTGATAAATAATTTGGGGATTTTGGTTGCTTTGGTGTTTTGATGTTTTGAACATCATAAGTTCATCTTAGAAATGATTTAGAATCATTCAAAATTGATTGGATCAATTTCGGACTAAAATGGACAAAAATACAAAGCAAGAGTATTTCGGTAAATTCACTTAAAATTTGTTTATTGAATTTATTTTCATAATTTGATTATTGGAATATTAAATAAATATGTTTATTTAATTAATCCGAGAAAAAGTTTTGAAATCTGAAAATCGGATTTTCACCGCTTCCGCTGCGTTACCGGAATCACCCCCTAAATAACCCCTACATCGTTAGACCCGGCCACGGTTCCGGTTCGGAACCGGAACCGAACCGGAACCGAACCGGTTGGAACCGGAAGGTTCCGGTTCCGGAACCGAACCGGAATGGGACCGTTCGGTTGGGGTTCCACCCCAACTCGAACCGGTCCGAACCGGTGGAACCGTACGGTTCCACCGGTTCGGACGGTTCCGGTTGGAACCGTCGGGTTCCTGTTGGAACCGTAGGGTTCCAACAGGAACCCTACGACCCCCAACGGCTACTAGCCGTTGGGGGCCAAATTTCCCCCAACGGCTAGTGCCGTTGGGGGATGCAGGGAGCCGTTTGGCTCCCTGCCAAAAAAATAAAAAAAATAAAAAAAAATTATATTTTTATTATATAAAATAAAAATTACTAATGTACCCCTAATAACGGTAATAAAACGGTTATATTTAGGGGCATTTTTGGTATCAAAAAAATTCTAAAATTCTATAAATATGATTCATTTTTCATAATTTTATCACACCCAATTCTCAACTCTCTCATTTTCTATAATTCTGTTATTCGCAATTATTCAATTTTCTTATTTTTCTTCTTAATTTCTCAAACGAAAAATGGCAAGCTCATCTGAGAACATAATGTCAAATATGCCAACCCAAGAGAGCGGCCCTAGTGTCAGTGCACAATCACGGAGAAGAGAAGTTAAGGCTCGGTCCTCGGATATTTTCAAAATTCATTTTAATTTGGAACGCCTAGAAGATGATTCACAACGAGCAGTTTGCAACTATTGTGGGGTTATCTACAAATTTTCTGGTGGATATGGCAATATGATCAAGCACATGGAAAAACATCATCCGGTTGAATTTGGCATTGATACGACGCAAACTCAAATGGCCAGGTACGCATCATCAAGTAGAGGTACGAGTGCTTTAGATTTATTTAAATATTCTGATGCAAAAAATAGAGAAGAATTTGCGAAATTAACTTGTATGACACATCTTTCTTTAAGCTTTGGTGAAAAACTTCATTTTACTAATTACGTGCATAATGCTTTAAACCCTTCTGCATGTAGAATGACTCGAAACACAACAAAACGTCATATTTTTAAATTATACAAAGATGGTAAAATTATTTTAAATGAAATATTTAAAGAGATGAAAGGTCGTATTTCTGTATGTTCTGATATTTGGAGTGATCATTGGCAAACACACTCATACATGGGTGTGACTGTCATTGGATTGATGCATCATTTACCATGCAAAAACGACTTATTGCATTTAGAGTTTTTGATGACCAACATACTGCACATAATATTTATAGAATGATGAAGGTAATTTTTGATGAATATGGTTTAGGAGAAAAAATTTTAACAATTGGATTTGATAATGCATCTGCAAATACTGCATCCATCAATGATTTAAAAGAAATATGTCAACCAAATTTAGGGGGTCGGTTTTTTTCAGATTCGTTGTACATGTCATGTCCTCAACTTATGTGTGCAAGACGGTCTAAAATTATTATCACATTTCCTTGATCCAATTAAAACGACACTTAACTGTATTTGGTCATATTCTCAAATTAGGAGAGAATGGACCAAGTTTTGTAAAATAAATGGTATTAAACCGATTAAATTTTCAAGAGATGTTCCAACACGTTGGAATTACTACTTATTTTCTTTTATGTCAAGCATTTCAATACAAAGATGCATTATGTAGTTTTTTTTCTCAACATGTTCAAAATATCACACTTTATCCTAGTCAATGGGATATTTGTGAAATTTTTTTAGATATTTTAAAAGTTTTTAATGATGCTACTTTAGTTTTTAGCGGCGTTTATTATCCTACAGCACATTTATTTCTTCTTGAGAGTTTAAATATTGTTGGCACTCTCGATGAGCATGTTGACAGTAGCAATCCTAATGATATTGTTTTGTTAGAAGCCATTACTGTTATGAAGGTAAAATGGTTAAACTATTTTAGAGAAATTCCTTTACTTTATCTTATTGCTGTTGTTTTTGATCCTAGATTTAAATTAGAAGGTTTGAATGGTGATTTACAAGCTTATTATGGTTATTTATGAATATTAGATGAAATTGACATTACTAGATTAATGACGAAATTAAAGAATGATTTAATTGAGTTATTTAATGATTATATTGTAAGATATAACTTAGGAACATTAGGTCAATCTAGTAGTAGCGAACCGGTAATTCAAACAAGACTTAGCGCAGGGGATCGTTGGTTATTGCAACGAAATAAAAAAGCTAGGGATACGACAACTAATAACCCTGAATTAGATAATTATTTATCTACAAATTTTGAGTTTTCTAATGAAAGTTTATGCAGTAAAAATTTTAAAATCCTTGAATGGTGGAACCGGCATCAAAATATATATCATGTTTTATCTATTATTGCTAAAGAGATCTTGGCAGCACCTATTTCCACCGTTGCGGTTGAGTAAGCCTTCAGCTTGGGAGGTAATATATTGGAAGCTAGGCGATCTTCATTACATCCAAGCACTCTAGAAGCAACAGCTTGTGTGGATGATTGAACTCGAGCTGATCTGAGACAACAAGAAGATGCCCCCGATGATTGTGAAGATTTGTTCGATAATGCTTCTGCAACAAGTGCAAGCGGAACCGGAGCCGAATGATCAACCGATAATGATGATTGATAATTGTAAAATTATAATTTACAAAGGGGATATGTCTAAAAGACTAAAACTTGTAATGGAACTACGTGAGCTTTGATTCCTCTCACCCTTAGAGGATACGTATGCAACTTAAATTTTTAAAAATTTAAGCTCAAGCTCTTCAATGTAATAATTTTTTTTTTTTTATAAATTTAATCTCATTTTTTATTTTAATTAATTAAAAAAAAAAAAGGAATCGAACCGGAACCGAACGGTTCGGTTCCGGTTCGGTTTTCGGTTCCGGTTCCACTTAAGTGTGGAACCGGAACCGAACCGGATTTAACCGGTTCGGTTCCGAACCGGAACCGAACCGCCGCCGGGTCTATCTCTCGTAAACATAATACAATCTTAATGTCATGCTAATGTTCTTTTCTTTCTTTCTTTTGTATTTTTTAAAATAATAAAACTATATATATACATATATAAAAAAACAAAATATATATATATATATGATCAAATCATAAAAAAACCCTTTTAATAAACAAACTTTGCTTTACTTTTAGTTGAAAGGGTCCTCGTAACTCAAAAAAACATTCAAAATCCTATTGTGGTAGGATTGTAGGGAACTTGCTAACCCTTGTATTCTAGAATTTGGATGGTTGAGGCTTCAACTTCAGATAATGTTTTTTTTTAAAATATTTTTTCTTGGTCTTGATTATTTCTTTTTAGATCTTCAAAAAACTGTGCCAAAATCAACTTTCTTTCATGTCCAAATTAAAGTTGCACGTTTTATTAATAAACAATTTGTGACGGACCCTTTTTTGGCATTTCATCATTTACCTCTTTCTCTCATTTTGTTTCTCTTTTTTTATTTCTTTTTTTAAAAAAAATTCTTCAAAAAAATAATAATTCATACCATAAACTTCCAGCAATTGATATCCATAATTGTTCAAGTAATTGTCATTGTAGTACCAACCTTTAAGTAGTTTGATTAATAACTAAAATATCTTAGATTTCATCATTGAGGTTTTCTAGAATTTGTTATTTAAAAAAGGAAAATTATCAAATTTTCATCCAAAATTTGGTTAAAGTGCAGTTAAACTCAAACTTTTGAAATGTTCAATTTCCCACTCGTAGTTCAAAAAATATTCATTTTTCCACCCCAGACGTTAACGGTGTTGGAATTTCGTTGACGTCATAAGGGTATTTTGGTCATTTGACAACGTATGTGTGGAAAAATGAACACTCTTTGAATTTTAAGTGGAAAAATAAATACTTTTAAATTTCGGATGGAAATATAAATACTTTAAAATATGTTGATAAAGTTTAAGTGTAGAAATTGTATCCAAGGTTCAAAATTTTTAATACTAATATCTTTTTTTTTTAAATATGAAAATTCATTCATACATAAAAACATCACATGGATATAATTACACGACCATAACAAAAATAAACTTAAGATATCATAAGATTCAACCCTACTTATGATAAATCTAACAAACATAAAACAAGAAATGTCTTATGTGTTTCCCGTAACTATTAGAGATACATATTTACACCTAAAAACTACTTAGGAACACAAGAAATTACGGGACCGACTTAGTCGCCCTACCTCAGCCATAGTACAAAGTCGGTGACTATATATCCCTAATTACAAATGAAACAACGTATACACTCATTGTACACACAACTTTTATAGTAGCTCACAATTAAACTAATACAATAAAATTATAGATCTACGAGAGATATTTCAGGATACTGAAAAGCTCTCGTCTTCACTAGCAGATCTACTCATTTACCTCGCACTAAATCTTTTATACGCTAACAAAAAGATAATTATTCCTGAGAAAAAAATAAAAAACATATACCAACACAATATTAGACATATACCATTACATAAAATGGATCCACAGATCGACAGATCTGAATAACAAAAACCACGAGGCAGCAAAAAAACACAAGAAAAAATGCAAGAAAAAAAAAAGAAAAAAGAAAAAGAAGACCACAAAGACCAACATCTACTGGAAACAAAGAGAGAGGGAGGGAACATGGAGAGGTGAGAAAACGAATAAGAAATGGAGTAAAACCAGGGAACATGGGTGAGTAAAAGAAAACCAGAAAGGAGTGAAAAGGTAGAGGAAAATGGAAAGAAAAATGAAGAAAGAAAGATGATAAAAGAGATTTAAAAAAGAAAATAGAGAAGAAATAAAAATAAAAGGCTTCCCATGCCGCTGCCACAAGGAGTGTGGCGGCCGCAAGGGAAGTGAAACTTCAAGTTAGATCCGACCATTGGTTCAATTTGGTTTTGAACCGGATCGGATAATTTCAATTCGGTTTCAATTCCATAAGAATGTAGAATCGGAAATCAGAATCGGATTTGACGGTTCCGATTCGGTTTCAGGTTTTTTTAATTAATTTAAAATTTTAATTTTCTTAATTTCTTAAAAAATAAAATCGGGATTTGAAATTTATTAATTTGAAATTATTAATTTGGATTTAGATTACATTAAATTAAAATTTAAATTAAAAATAAAATAAAAGAACTTGTACTTAAATTTTTAAAAACTTAAATTGCCTACGTATCCTTTTGGGTGAGAGAAATCAAAAATCACATAGTTTCATTATATTTTGTAGATAGTTCCCATAACAATTATTTACTCATCATTATTATATGTGTCCGTTGTTGATCATTTAGTTCTCGTTTTGCTTGCACTTGCAGATGCATCATCGAACAAGTCTTCAAAGTCAATAAGGACATCTTCTCATTGCCTCGAATCAGCTCGGGTCCAATCATCCACACATGTTGTTACTTCTAAAATGCTTGGTTGTAATAAAAATTGTCTCGCTTCTAAAATATTATCTCATAAGCTGAAGGTTTGTTCAACTATAACGGTGGAAACATGTGTTGTCGGCACTTCTTTAGCAATAATTAATAAAATATGATAGACATTTTGATATCAGTTCCACCAGTCAAGTACTTGAAAATTTTAACTTACTAAACTTTCAAGAGGGAACTCGAAATTGATTAATAAATAATTATCTAATTCTAGGTTGTTAGTCGTTGTTTCCCCTCTTTTTTATTTCGTTGTAGTAACAAACGATCATATATGTTAAGTCTTGAATGTATTACAAGTTTGCTATTAGATTGTCCTGATGATTGCAAGTTATATCTACTGACATAATCATTAAATAAATCTATTAAATTAATTTGTATTCCATCTATTATTTTTCTAATATTAATTTCATCATCTATTCCTAAAAATTCATTATAATTTTATAAACTACTATTCAAACCTTCTAATTTAAGTCTACGATAAAAATTATGGCAATAAGAGAAAATAATGGAATGTCTTTAAATCATGTCAACTATTTTCTCTTCATAAAAGTAATAGCTTCAATTAAAATAATATCATTAATATTTGAACTTTCATCATGCTCATATAGAGTACCACCTATATTCAAACATTCAACAAGAAATAAATTTATTATAGGATAATAAATTCCACTAAAAATATTTATTACATCATTAAAAACTTTTAAAATTTCTAAATTTCTAAATTTTTTCACAAATATCCATTTGACTACGCAAAAGTGTTATATGTTGAACATATTGGGAAAAAAAATTATATAATACATATTTGTATTGAAAAACTTGAGTTAAAAAAATAAGTTGAATTCCAGAGAGTTGGAATATCTCTTGAAAATTTTACCGATTTATCGCCATTTAATTTACAAAAGTTGGCTCATTCTCTCATGACATTATAATATGACCAAATAGGATTAATGTGATATTCTAAAAAAGTCATATCATCATGAACACATAAATTAAAGACATGACATGTGCAACGAACATGAAAAAATCGTCCCCCCAAATTTGGTTGGCATATTTGTTTTAAATCTCTAATTGATGCAGTATTTGCAGATGCATTGTCAAAACTAATTGTTAAAATTTTACCTAATAATTCATAAAAAATTACTTTAATCATTCTATAAATATTTTGTGCAATATGATGCTCATTAAAAACTCTAAATACAATAAGTCATTTTTTCATGATGCATCAATCTAATGACAAGTCACACCCATGTATGAGTGTGTTTGTCAATAGTCACTTCAAATAGCAAATAAAATAAAAAGACAGTCTTTAATATCTTTAAATATTTCATTTAAAATAATTTATCATCTTTGTATAATTTTAACATGTCAGCGGCATGATGTATATCTAAGTGTTTGTTCATATTATCATAACCGTCAGTAAATTTGTAAAATACACCACAATAGTTGCATATTTCTCTTGGACCTTCATTTTAAGTCTCGACTAAATGAAAATGAATTTTGAAAATAGCGGAAGATCGAGACTTAACTTCTCTTCTCCGTGTACCGATATTTTGACCGCTCTATTGGTTTAGTACATTGGACATGGTGTTCTCATATGAGCTTGCCATTTTTTATTAGTATTGAAGAATTGCAAAATTAAATAAAGATGAGAAATTGAAGATGAGAGAATTGAGAATGATAGAAATAAATAAATTGAGAATTGGTGTGTTAAAAAAATTAAGTATATGACCCATATTTATATATTTTTGGATTATTTTGTGATACCTAAATTGTCTCTAAAACTAACCTTTTTATTAATGTTATTAAAAGTAATTTAGTAATTTCATTTTAAAAAAAAAATGAAGGCAGCGGGGAGCAACGGGTCTCTGCTGATGGCTAGTAGTCATTGGGACAAACGAATCCAAACGGAATCGTGGAACCGAACGGTTTCAACGGTTCTGGTTCGATCCGTTGGAACTGTCCGGTTCAAACCGTAGAACTCTAATCGAACCGAACAAATCCAATTTCGATTTTGATTCTGAAACTGAAACTGACTGGTTCCTACCGGTTCGTTTTCGATTCTGAAAGGAGAGACAAATATGTTGAAAATTTCGATTTAATACTAATATCTTAAAGAGTAAAAACATGGATTTTACATGGTTTCAAAATCACTTTTAAAAATTAAAACACGTCAAACCACTTTTTTTATAGAATAATTCTCACACACACACACATATTGATAAGTTGTTTTAGAAAAAAAAAACATTAATAGGGAATATAATATTTTTTAAAATGAAAGTAACATTTCTCATTTAACCATCATTGTGAAAGAGGTATAAAATTTCTGCTAGGAATGTATCCAGCCATACAATAGTTTCAATTTTTTCATAGCTATCTTTGCTAAACCATGAGCAAGAGTATTACAATTTCTAGAGATAAAGGTGCATTAGAGATCCCGGAAATGTTTGCTGACTTCTCCAATTTCTTATATTATCCATACCACTTCTGTAATACTGCTGCATCTGTTGTTTATCAAATCCACCACTCCCTTAGCATCTGATTCCATAACAATTAACATCAACTCAGCCTTTTCTGCTAATTGTAAACCCCAACTAGCTGCTTCGGCTTCAGTATATACCACATCCCCATTGAATTTTGTAGTTTTGACGGTTGCTGCAATTAGGTTGCCATTCCAATCTCTAATGACAGCACCCAGCCCAGATAAATTTCTCTCTAACTTGGTAGATGTGTCAACGTTTACCTTATACCATCCGATTGGTGGAGGTTTCCATGACATTCTCACAGCTGGTTCTTCTTCCTGGTTGCAATTTATGTCCAAACATTTTATTCTTATGAATGAATCAAGCATAGCTTCAGCTCTTGCTGCTACCCCTAGCGGTTCTTCCAGTCTTCCTTCAAAAATCATCATGTTTCTGCCCTGCCAGATCCCCCAACAGATTGCCACTAACACTTCCAAATCTGTTTTGCAATAATTCCTGTACAGTTTTTCCAGGACAGTGAGGATATCATCACAAGCAGCTTCCTACATGTTCTGAGCAAACATGGTAGCTTTCCAGACTTTCCTAGATGCCTTACATGTAATAAGCGTATGGGTAATGGTCTCAATTCCATTTTGACAAATCATACATCCTGGATCCTGCAGTACTTTCTTCTTACAAATATTTACAGCCGAGGGTAAAAGATTTTTGGCCGCTCTCCACATGAAAATTTTGATCTTATTGTTAGGGTTGGTTCTCTTAGCGTCAATTTCTCTTGTATTTTATTGTAAATACTTGTATAAATATTTTATTACGAATAAAATAAACAGTTTCTATCATATGAATTATTTTATTATATGGTAAATGACCATAGAATGATTGGTTATGATATTGTTGTAAAAGCATCGCAACTGACATTGAGTTGTGTCATAACATTGTCATTCTTAGATTATTTCTGGTCAAGGTTTACATTACTTGGTCAGTTAAGTAAACCCACCAAGACTGGTACATGTCGTATACTAGAATCTTGGATTCCAATGGTTTCTCAATGAACCATGAGTCTTGGAGACTCGTATAGATATTTAGGTATTTATATCGGATAAATACTGAACAACTCACCGAAGATTCTTAATAGATGGTACAACAACGTCAATAAAAAATTTATCGGGTCGAGTGAGCATATTGGTCATTCGACTTGAGATACCACTGTGGATGTATGAGGTATCATCCACACTTTAATGGCAGTCACATCACCATCTATTTAGATCAGACCTCCGTCTGTTCGTTGGGTGTGGACTAATCCTCAGGACATCATGTGTGTATCAAGATAAGGATCCATCAGTTCTGTGTACAGAGCATATGTATCCATTATGGAATTAGCAATCTGTTGAATCCATGGGCCCGTGGTACACTGTAGAAGTGAGTTCTAAGTGCTAATGAGAGATTGCTAATAGAATCATCAACGAGATTATACCTATAGAGATTTTACATTTATATCTATATCTCTGGAATAATCCAGATAACTGTGACGGAAGGATTATACGTATGCAGTGACCTCGACCTGTATGATTTAACAAGTTTATCTGTGGTCGTCATAATTTACGGGTGGGAAATTATGGACACGAAATTGGATTTCGTGACGGATATGCCTGAAACTATAGAGTCTCACTAATGAAATGTACTCGTAGAGCACTAGGGCAACTATTATAGATAATATTGATTATTTATAAATCGTTTAACAGTTATACGAAAAATGCATACTTAAAGGTTACCCAGCTGTTTTCTAATTAGTGTGTATTTAGATTAAATACTTGATTTTATTAAATACACATTAATTATTTGGTAAATAAAGTATTTGACATGTGTTCCAAATATATTTATTATGGAATATTTAATGTAAATATGATACATGTATTTAGATATTTGTATTAAGTAATTGTCTAATTATTTAATTGTTAAATAATTAGAATTATTCACTATCTTTATCTTTATCATTATTATGCTTTTAAATGGCTAATTTTGATTGGTGTACATGTATTTTGCTTTTTGAAAATGGTAGCATTTTTTTACTTTGAATTCTTTTAATTTGATTTAAAAATTTGAAAAATTCAAATTACCATTTTATCCTTGTAAAAGTCGGCCAACCCTAGGTATAAATGTTATCTTTTTTCATTTGCTTCATTTACATAATAAGCTAAGTCTCCAAAATATTACAAAGAAAAGTTGAGAGAAAAGAAAGCAAAAGGAAGAAGATTTGAAGAAATCTTGAAATAAAGTAAGTTTTTTCAATTCCTTTTCAACTAGAAAATTGTTTCTAGGGTTCCAAGCTTTAACATATGATGTTTGTATTTTTCTCTACTACTTTTAGTGTGTAATATTTGTGTTGGAAGCTTAGATGAAAGTTGTTAGCATGCATGTTAAGGAAGAATGCTTATAAGGTGTTATTAAGCTTTCTTTTTGTCATTAGATGACTTGGTTGCTATTCTAGAGTTGTTAGGCCACTCAATAATGACCTAAAATTGTTCTTGAGTTGTTTCATGGTGGGGAGACTTGTTTGGTGTTGTAGAGATTAGATTAAAGTGTTGGATTGAATTAATTTGGTGTAATTTATTCAATTTATTGAATTTGTAAAATTAGGGTTTATACCCCTTCCAAATTTGGGGGTTTTCATATATGTGTTGTATAATGATGTATCTATGATGTATATTTAATTTTGTGTTTATTAGATTTGATCTTGACTTGTTTTGAACAAGATTGGACCAAATTGATCAAAATTGAAACTTAGAGGGCTTCAAGGCAATTTATAGAAAATATGGGATTTTCGGTTGTAATTGTGTTTTGATATGTATGACATGTTTAAAATCATTTTGGTAATGATTTGGAATCACTCAAAATTATATTTGACAATTTATGGACTAAAATGATCAAAATGTAAAGTTTATGGGCTTTTCGGCAATATTGAAAAATTTTGAATTTTTGGGTAAAAATCTGTTTTGTTGAGTATTGAGTGATTAAAATAAATTAGTTTATTTTAATTACCCAAGAAAAATAAAAGAAATCCGAAAATTTGATTTTTCGGTATTCCGCTACGTTACCCGTAAATACTACCTAAAACCACAACACTTATTTGGGGTGTTGAGAGACCAAATGATGCTCCAATGATTGCTTACTTATGGTGATTAGGTAAGGCTGTATGTTTGTTTCATCTTGAGGGCTAGCTGATATCCACTCTTGACCATGTATTTTCCATTCTTATCATAATGCCAAATTAGGTGGCCTGATCTCGGCTGCTTAGGAAGGGGAATCGCTATTATTACTTCTGCATCTTCATTGCTGAACTTGTATTTTATAAGATTTTCTTTCCAGTTATTCCCTATTTCTATAAGCGCTGCAACGGTAGCCTCCTGATGTAGAGTCGGTTTCATTATTGGTTTGAATGTTGACGGCATAGAGATACAATTATCCTTGTTTATCCCCACTCTACTTCCATTACCAATTCTCCATCGACCACCCTATTAAAGAACTTGTCTACCCCACACGATGCTTCTCCATATAAAAGAGGGTCTGGAGCCAAGTTTTTCTTGCATAAAACCAAAGTGTTTATGGTATCTAGCATTTAAAATTCGAGCTACAAGAGATTCTGGGAATTGAATCACTCTTCATCTCTATTTTACAACAAGTGCCTAATTGAACGCAGATGGTTCCCTAAAACCAAGTCCTCCTCTACTCTTTGCTTGACCCACTTTACCCCACCTTACCCTAAAACTTCTCTCACCTTACCCAATGGATGCCTTTTTTCTCTTCCTTGGATCCCCACCAAAACCTCGCAATAGCTCGTTGTATATCATCGCAGATCCCTAAAGGTATTATGAAAACACTCATAGCAAATGATGATATTGCTTGTGCTATAGCCTTGATAAGGATCTCTTTTCCACCCCTCGAGAAGAACTTGTGTTGCCAGCTAGAAATCTTACCAAGTACTTGTTGGACAATTATGACCCATATCATCGCTATTTGTACAGAACATGGTGTTGTTGTACAAATTAACTATGTGACATAGGAAATTGTTTTTTTATCATTTGTAATTGGATTACCGAGATATATAAATGATAAAAGTCCATATGATTAGTACCGAATTAATAGGATATGAGACAGTATTAATCCACGTAAGGTTTAATCATTAAATATCTCTAGTCGTAGTATTATCGAGATTGGACATCGATAATGCGGAATATACTAGTATTATATTTGTGCATGTTATGGAAGCGTAACGACATAGTTCTCATATATTTGGGTATTGGATACTCATTAAAGTGTAATAGGAGGTTCTGTTTACCGATGGTACGGAAACAGCTTCGCTCTGAATAGACCCCTCGGAATCCCATTGGTAGTATGACTATGTGTCTATGGGAATCCGAATCAGGGTAGGTGTATTTGGTCTTAACCTGAGACTTGCATTGCTAATACTTGTGACAATCAGTATACTTTGGTTTTGGTCGTCTGGGGTTTTAACAGGTTCTGTGTACGCCTCTTCTGGGTATACTGAGAATTGTAGTGTATTGAGTGTGATGTCAAGATGGAAGTATCACTTCAGTCATATGGAGATGATGATCACGTAGGATACGGAACTGATACTCTTATGTACTGCCGTCATCGGGATAATATGACTATGTCATGATTATCCGATTATAGAGACTAGTTACCAGAGATCTGATATATGTTTCGTATGGGGCAGACATAATTCCAGCCCCATGCCTAGCATGTGACATCCGATACTAGATCGTAATACGCAATACTATGTATACTACGACTGACAAAGATTATATATTCCTTAAAATAATATTTCTGGAGAATTGGGTAGGCACGACGCTTTCCTAGAAGCCAACCATGTCTTGTAAATCAGTAAGAACGTGGTACAAGGTACGCACATGTTCGGATAGTCCGACGATCGGATTTACTGTCAATATATCCAAGGATCTCATCGGTCGCTTCCCGAAGATTCACCGACGACGTATGACTCGAACATAATTAATCTGGGATTAATTATGAGAGAGAGAAAATTAATCTAGGATTAATTACGGTGAGAATTTATCTGGGATAAAATTCGAATAGAAGAGAGAGAACGATTAATTTGGAATTAATCGATTAAAATAATATATTCGATATATTAAATGAAATTAGATTTCATAGCGGAATTAAAATTGGATTTTAATTCGGGCGAACAAATTAATTTAGAATTAATTCGTAAGTGACTTTAATTTTTTAATTAACGTCGCAACGGAAAATTCGTTAATTTGGAATTAACGAACCCGAGCCCGATATGTGTTTTACGGGCCCACTCGGATTTTGAATTAAAGTGGGGCCCACATCAAGTCACATCACTAGTCAATCTCATCATAATTTGGTTTATGGAAATTGTTAGTGGTTGATTGCTTGTCAAACACACAAGCATTATTTTATTTGTGAATGACTATTACCAACTTGGATTTGGTATATGGCATTATTGATTTTGAAATCAATTACACAACACACAATACTCTCTTTCTCCCTAAGGCTTGACCGAAACTCTGCCCTCTCTCACTCTCAAAGTGGCGTGAACCTATGGTTCTTGTTTGATGATTTTTGATTAAAAAATCTTGGATGCTAGCACATTAAAAGAGTCAAGAAATGTGAAGGGAAACTATCCCCTTGAGTTTGGAATTCAAAGATTCAAGCTTTGAGCTAAACCATTCATACAAAGAGGAGCTTGGAGCACTACACAAAGGAGCAAAATTTTTGTATTCTCTACATCCCTTAGCCGATCAAAGTGAGTATATTTCCGCAACTTACTTTGTTAATTCACACAATTTTATGCTTAATAGATCATTGGCATGTTCTAGGAGAACCCAACAATGGTATCAGAGCCAAATTAAGCATGAAATCAAATAGGGTTCATAAACTTGAATTTGGGTATTTTTGCTTGAAGCATGATTTCGTCAAATTGAGTGTTTGGTTATGTTTGGATTATGATAACTTAGAGTTATCCATGATTAATTTGGATAAAATTTGATTCGATAGTTTTTCCCTAATTTGATGAGCATGGCCGAAACTTATAGTCATAAATATCATGGTGATTTTTTTATTTTTAGACCATTGGATGTGTTTAAAATGTATGAGATATATTGATTTGTGATTTAATTGGATTGAAATCAAAATTGATGAATTAAATGCCTAATTGTCGTGAGATGATGAGCATGTTATGAGTTGATTTTGCTTCAATTGTGTTGGACATGAATTGAAAATGATAAAACATGATTAATTAATTAAATTGGTGTTTTGGAAATGTTAATTTAACTAATTAATTATGACTATACACTTTAATTAAAAATTATGATATTTGGAATATTGTAATATAATAAATTAGTCTTTAATTTGGAATTTGGCTAATGTTGTTACATTTGGGCCTTATGGACTTGGTTGGGCCAAGTTGGTTTAGGACAATTGGATTGGATCCAAATTGGGCCTAAAACCATTCCGTTAAGTCCAAATATAATAAATGCGTCTTTAATATTTAATTGGGCCGAAATTAATTTTATGGCAAATATAGTGATTCCTTTATTGGGCCTTGGCATTTGGGTTTGACCCATATTGGCCAAAGCCCATGCCTTATGAATTAATTAAAAGTTCATTGGACTTTAATTAAATTGACATTGGATGTTAATTGAGCCTTTGAGACCCATTAAGATAAGATTTAGAATCTAAGTCGTAAAGGTACATTAATAAAGTGTAATTATTTAATTTGGAATTAAATCAGAATTAGTATTGAATACAAATTAAATCGGATTTAAAATTGTAGTTCGATATAATTCAAGAATACGCACTTTGAGTACTTATTCTTAAACGAGTTGGACTCGCGCAAATCAAATCGTTGTTTGAACATTGGCTGATCACTTAATTCAAAGATTAATTAATTGGATTAGATTAGATTGAATAACATGTTTTGTGTGAATACATGGATGTATTGTATGAACAATGTATATCGGATGGATATTAGATGGGTGGGGCAATTTTGGAAATTATTGTAATAAATTTAGAAGTTATTAAATTGGACATGTGTGTCCGGCCTTTATCTCATGACTCTTTGTAATTCTCTTCTCACCAATTCCCCTCAATGTTAATGAGGTTTCTTTATTGTATTATGTAATTAGGTAGAAGTTAGAATTGTGCTAGCCGGGGAGAGGAAATGGAGAGATTTGTTCTAGGAACAATTTGTTAAATATCCATCCGCATATCATTATTATTTATTTGTGCCTTGTTATGCTTTTAGAATGCATGTTTAAGGGTGTATGATGAGACCTAATTAAAGATAATAAAATGGTTGCCAAATTGCGACAAAACCCTTATTTTATATTAAGCGTTTTTCCTTCCATTGAGTGATTCTCTCTCAAGATGCAATATTGGCATTGGTTGTTGGCCAAAGTCAAGACCTTTGTCCATCGCGAATGTGTTTGAATCATGAAGGCTTTGTTCCATATCGTACGCCTTGGGCAAGTTGTGATTTGTTGGCCAAAGTCAATGTCACTTCTTGTTCATTGAACTCGATTACGAAGCTTTCCCACTGTCAATGGGTCACGCTTAACTGGTTTCATTAAGCTTGTTGAGCCAAAGCCAAGGCTTAGTTGATTCAGAGGAAAAATGTTAGGGAATATATCGGATATATGGGCATATATTGGATATATGTTTCAGATTTGGAGGTCCACCTACTGGATCTAGGAATTGGATGGGATCCAATTGATCTTATAGATCTACCTAGTTAAGTTTCATACAATTTGTTGGCCAAAGTCAAGGTTGTGTGTTATTTAACGGGATCCTAGCCCACTAGGAAACTAGGTTTCCCGAATACTCCACAAAGGGTTAGAGGCTCGCCGAAAAATAATGGGAGGCAAGTATTAAATTTGTAATTTCGTTTAGATACTTGCCAATCGCGCTCATTTCATTTTTCGTCATTAATTATTTTTGAATATATTAGTTGGACTAATATTCAATTGTTATTTTAATTAAACAGTTTGACTGTATTCAAACTACTTCATTTATAGTTGATTATATAATTGGATTATAGTAATCAATATATTTGAATTTAACCAATCAAATTGTAGTTAATTATATAGTTAGACTATAGTAATCATTACATTAGATTGTACCTGAAATCGTTGATTGGATAGTTGGACTATAGCAATCAAGATGACTTGAAAGATTAGCGTTAAATGACATAATCCTAGGTGAAAAATATCTTTTACGGCTTTAATTTTCATATTTGAAAACGAATCTCAGGATAGTCCTGCGAGTTGAGAAGTTAATCTATTTGATAGAGCGACCTCTCGGGCCTAAGCCCGGAGTTGAGAAAATAGTAGAGCATGAGCTTGGAAGACTCATCGTGATGAAAAATTTAGTGCTCAATCCTTTATACTTGCCGCAAAGACTCCTTAATTTCTTCGTCAGAACTAAGAATTAGATTCTTATAGTATGATATTGAAATTGAATGATCTTCATATATCTATTCTTAGATCTTAGAAGTACTGATTGCAAAAGAAAACTCTTGGAGAGTTAATAGCTATGCTCAATGAGACACAACCAGAGCTTGCAAAAGGGCAAGAAGCGCAAGACGCATCTTACTTCTACATCCCAGAAGGTCTAGGCTTGGCCGAAGACTTATAGGGATGTGAAAAGGGGCAAAGGTAAAATCGTCACAGTCTTCTGAGAAGACAAATGACATATCCCAATATGTCTGCCTAAACTGTGGCAAACGGGGTCACTGGAAGCGTGACTGTCGTATGGACAAAGGCAGACATGAAGGAAGTGAAGACGGGCAAGGTTCCGACTTCAGGTATGTTTGTTATAAACATGTCCACTGCTGGTTTTAAAATTGGATTTTAGATACTGGATGTGGTACATAAACATATGTACTGATGTGTGGGATCTGCTAATTAGCAGGAGACTGGCTTCAGTTGAGATCGAACTATGAGTTGGAAACGGGACGAGAGTTGCTATTTTGGCTGTGGGAACCTAAGTTTTGGAACTGCCCTTTGGGCATGTACTTAAATTAAGAGACTATTATAATGTTTCTAGTTTGACTAAGAACATTATCTCTATATCTAGTTTAACTCGTTGCGGGTATACCTTTATATTCTAGAACAATAATTGTTTTGTTTATAAAGATGATATTGAGATAAACACATTAGATATGAATAACAGTATTTATATTTAGAATATAAATGAATCTCAAACATATAATATGACAAACAAAAGCTCAAACTTATAAATCTGTTGAGACTTAAAAGTGGCATTGTTGTCTGGGATAAATTAACAAGACTCGTATATCCACACTTTCGAAGAGTAAACGGATTTGATTCTAATTCAAAAGATGTCTACGAATCTAGTTTATTAGGCAAATTTCCTAAAACATCTTTTACTTGGTAAAAGTGCAAGTGCCACCGATCTGTTAGCCCTCGTTCATTGTGACGTAAGTGGGCCCATGTCTAGCTAGGCTAGAGGTGGATATGAATACTTCATAACCTTTACGGATGTGGCATCGCATTACGGTTATGTGTATCTTATGACACACAAGTCAGAAACTTTTGAGTAATTCAAAGAGTTTCGACACGAAGTAAGAAAACAGACCGGTAAAAGTATTAAAAACATTACGGTCATACCATAATGTAAAATACATAAACATATGAGTTTCAAGATTACTTGAAAAGTATGGTATTCTTTCACAGTGGACTCCTCCCGGAACACCTCAATTGAGTGATGTGTCCGAACAGAGAAACCGAACTTTGTTGGATATGGTTAGGTTAATGATAAGTCGCAATGAGCTACCAATTTCCTTCTGATGATACACATTAAACAGTGCAATACTTATTTTGAATAAGGTTCCATGAAAATCTGTTAGACAGACTTCGTATTAGATATGAACAGGAAAGAAACCGGGTTTCTCATTCCTGAATATTTTGGAATGTTGGGCATATGTTTGGATGATACCAAACTAGAACCCAAATCAGATAAGTGCCTATTTGTGGGTTGTCCTAGGGAAACCAAAGTATAGTACTTATACAACTCACAAGAGAACAATGTAATTGTTGCTCTCCATGCGGTTTTCCTAAGAGGAATTCCTATATGCAGTGGTAAGTGAAAGGAAAGTAAAACTCGATGAAAATCAGAGTAATACTGTTCCAGTCACCGAGTCCTCATGGAACATCAATAGTTCATCATGGATGAAACTGTACCAATAATCTTCGAATACACAAGAACCGCGTAGGTCGGCGAGAGTCAGAAAACAACCAAGGAGGTATGGGTTTCTGATCTCACCTCATGTAGCTATCAATCTTATTGAGGAAGATGAACCAGCTACGTATGAGGAAGTGATACAAGATATCGACTCCTTTTATAGCAAAGTGTCATGAAGTCCGAAATGGATTCTATGTATACAACCAAGTTTGGACCTGGTTGATGTACCAGATGTTGGGGTTGGTGCTCAGAGCGCCAATTCCCGGTTGTATTTCTGTTGAATACTTCTGTAAAACATTATTATTATGAATAATATATGCAGTTTCTATATATAATCTATTTTATTAAATGGTAAAAGACGTATGACCTTAGAATGATTAGTCATGGTACTGTTATAAAAGCGTCGCAACGGACATTGAGTAGTAAGTATCATGACGTTGTCATTCTCAGACAGTTCCTGGTCAAGGTTTACACTACTTGGTCAGTATAGTAAACCCGTTGAGACCGGTACATGTCGTATACTGGAATATATGATTCCAATGGTTTCTCAATGAACCATAAGTCTTGGAGACTAGTATAGACGTGTAGGTGTTTATAGCGGATAAACACCGAACGACTCACCGAATATTCTTAATGGATGGTACACCAGCGTCAATAAGAATCTTCTAGGTTGAGTAGCACTTGTGATTCTTAGACTTGAGATGCCATTGTGGGCACATGAGACATCTTCTACACTTAGACGGCAGTCACGTCACCGATCTATTAAGATCAGACCTCCGCCTGTTCGTTGGGTGTAGATGATCCTCAGGGTGTCCTATGTGTATCAAGATAGGATCCGTCAGTTCTGTGTACCAGAGCATAGGTAGTCCATATGATTAGCAATCAGATAAAACCATGGGCCCGTGGTAAAGTTTAGAAGCTAGTTCTAAACATTCTTTTAGAGATTGCTAATAGAATAGTCGACTGGATAATCCCGATAGAGATTTGACGTTTACATCTATATCTCTGGGATTTATCCGGATACCTGTGACGGAGGAATTATACATTTGCCATGACCTGACCTGTATGGTTCAGCGAGATTATCCGTGATCGTCATAATCTACGGGTGGATAGATTATGGACACGAAATTATTTTCGTGACGGATATACCTGAATCTAGAGAGTCTCAATAATGAAACATACTCGTAGAGCACTAGAGCAACATTAATAAATAATATTGATTATTTATAAAGTCGTTTAAAGGTTAAACGCAAGATACGTGCTAAAGGGACTAGATAGTCATTTGCCTAATTATTGTGTATTTACATTTAATACTTGATTAATTTAAATACACATTAATTAATGTCAAAATGAGTTATTTGACTTATATCCTAAATGAATATATGTTTTTTATATTTAATGTAAATATTATACATATATTTAATATATTTGTATTTGATTAATTAATTAATTATTTAATTGTTAAATGATTAAATTAATAAAATATAAATATCTTACATTAGGATATTTTAAATAAATGATATTAGTTGCAATTGTTGACTTAAATAAATATCCATAAAGTGTTTTAGATATTTATCAAGTTGATTAAATGATTTGAAATGAAATTGAAATGAAAATTTTGGTATATTAGATGGATTTTCGGCCAAGGCAAAAAATCACAAGTATATATTGTTTTCATTTTTCTTTCATTTGTTAACCTAATACACTTTTCATAAAACTCCATTGAAAGAAACTAAGGAAGCAAGTGAAGGAGAAAAGGAAAAAGCTAAGAAAGCTTGGATTTTGTAAGTTTTTCAAACTTACTATTAGAAAGGAAATTGTTCCTTAGGATCTAGGCAACATCTTTTGATGTTCTTACGTATTTCTTTTCTTTATTTCTTGTGTTTTGATGATGGAAATTTTATTGAAAGTGTTGAGCATGTATTGTGAAGGAAGGTTGTGACTATTGTAGTTGTAAGCTTTCTTTTAAGGTTTTGGAAACCATGTTGCTAATCTAGAGTTATTGACCCACTCTTAATGACCTAGATTTGATCTTGAGTTGTTTCATTGTGTGTTGAGACTTGGATTGGATGGAAGAATGATGATTGAAGTAATTGATTTAATGTATTTGGTCTAATTTGTCCAATTTGTGGAAATTGAAAAATTAGGGTTCATGACCAATTCCAAATTTGGGGGTTTTCATATATGTTGTGTATTTGTATGTGTATATGATGCATATAAAGTTTCATGTTGATCCGATTACATCTTGATGTGTTTTGAAGCATGAAATGACAAAGTGCACAAATGGCACCATAATGGAGCTCTCTCGGCCAAGAATAAGAAATTTGGGATTTTGGTTGCTTGGTGTTTGATGTTTTGAACATGCTAAGTTCATCTTAGAAATGATTTAGAATCATTCAAAATTGATTTGATCAATTTCGGATTAAAATGGACAAAAATACCAAGTAAGGGTATTTGGTAAATTCACTTAAATATGATTTATTGAATTTTATTTCATAATTTGATTATTGGAATATTAAATAAATATGTTTATTTAATTAATCCGAGAAAAAATTTTGAAATCGGAAAAATGATTTTCACCGCTTCCGCGCCGTTACCGGATTCAGCCCCTAAAAACCCATACACCGAATGCATTGTGCCTATTAGTACTATATGAGTCTTCAAGGAAGATATACATGGATGGCAACATATAAATGTACATGGCTAGACTTGTACAGAAAGGTATCGTCAACGACATAGCGTCGACTACGACGAAACCTTTTATATATTGCCATGATTAAATCCATTCGGATAATGCTTGCTAGTGCTGCATATTTCGTTTATGAAATATGGCAGATGTACATCAAAATCGATTTCCTTAATGGAAACCTTTTGGAGGATGTTTACAACATCCTGACAGTTTTGTCGCGCCAAAACATACAAACAAGGTTTGCAAGTTGTGGATGCTGGATTTCGCCCGAGGTCCACAATCAGAATTTGTAGGTTGGGGGCATTAACGATCCTGCAAAACAAAGATAGAGTGAACGGGAGTAGACTGCCACCGGTATGGTGGGTGCCGGGTACACTCCGACGCTCAAGTCAGTATAGTGAAATGAGCTGCCATTATGTAATATGCGGAAATAAGGCTTATTATTACCTTACTTTCTTTTGATAGCCGTGAGGGCGGTGACAAAGGAAAGAAATTCTCAGAACTTGTGTCAGAGAATAGAAGTTTGTAAGAATGATGTCAACCCTGCCTTTGAACCCTGAGTTATCTTCCCTTTTATAGATCTGAAAAGAGATTATTTTGTAGCTGTGATAAAAGCTGGCAATAGGTCTACAATGTGCTGATATATCTGGCTATGGAACCCACAACGTGTCTTGGATCCAACTTTCGGCGTTGCACGTATTTGTGTTTAGAAAAAGTAAAAATAGTTAGTAACAACCATGTTTTATGCTGTCTACTTATTTGGCTTTTCATTTGTAGTGTTATGTACCGGTGGAATAAAGTCTTTTGGGCTGGTTTTCCAATATGGTTTTTTGGGCCAATATTTGTGGGCTTTTGGTATTGAATTTTGACGTGAAAAGCCAATTTACCCTCGGGTCCAATTTGGCACGTACAGTTTGTTCCCTGCTCTTTAAGTCAAAAAGTTTTTTGACTTGAGAGTAATAAATCGAATGTATATCATCTGGGATTTGCTTTTATGTAATTTTTTTCTGAATCGTTTGGAGTAATCATAAGTTAAGACTTAATCTTTACAAGATACGTAAGAATGATTTACTGAACCAGTTGAAGATCAGGATTCTGTCTAATTCCACCTGAAAAAAATGAGGAACGTTCCCAGTCGACTGAACCTGGTGAAGGTCAGGATAATCCCCATGCTACGGGTCCATGGACCAGGGGAATTACTCATGTCGCCTGGACCAGCTGAAGGCCAGGTCTTGAACTTGACTCTATGTGAGTCAATAGGGAATGTTCCCAGTCGACTGAACCTGGTGAAGGTCAGGATAATCCCCATGCTACGGGTCCATGGACCAGGGGAATTACTCATGTCGCCTGGACCAGCTGAAGGCCAGGTCTTGAACTTGACTCTATGTGAGTCAAATGGGAATGTTCCCAGTCGACTGAACCTGTGAAGGTCAGGATAATCCCCATGCTACGGGTCCATGGACCAGGGGAATTACTCATGTCGCCTGGACCAGCTGAAGGCCAGGTCTTGAACTTGACTCTATGTGAGTCAATGGGGAATGTTCCCAGTCGACTGAACCTGTTGAAGGTCAGGATAATCCCCATGCTACGGGTCCATGGACATGTCGCCATGTCGTGGACCAGCTGAAGGCCAGGTCTTGAACTTGACTCTATGTGAGTCAATGGGGAATGTTCCCAGTCGACTGAACCTGATGAAGGTCAGGATAATCCCCATGCTACGGGTCCATGGACCAGGGGAATTTATAATGTCGCCTGGACCAGATGAAGGCCAGGTCTTGAACTTGACTCTACATGAGTCATGGGGATGTTCCCAGTCGACTGAACCAGATGAGGTCAGGACAAGAGTATATTGTTGAATGGGTTCAACAAGTTCCAAGCTATATGCGTGTATATGTCGACTGAGATGTTCATCAAGTTTCAAGTTATGTGTTTGGTTTCTTTGATAACTCCCAAGCTTTTCACTAGAGGATGTCGGCTGAGATTCATTTCATGTCTCGAGATATGCAAGTGTACTAAGTATAATAATCCCCAAATCACAGACTTGATGATGTCGACTGGGATCATCAATAAATCCCAATGTTTCGCACCAAGCTACACGTTGAGATGTCAATTAACTCTTGATTAGTCTCAAGTCAAGAGGGTGTTATGTCGACTGGGTTTTTCTTTAAACCCCAAACTACACTTGTAGAACACACATCAAGCATCAAGTCATACACGTATAAGATCCATAACAAGTCCCAAGCTACGCACATATAGATGTCGAATGGGACAGCCACCAAGCAATAAATCATACATGCTTAAAATTCACAAAAAATCCAAAGCTACACATGTAGATATCAGATGGGACATATATCAATCATCAAGCCATACATCATAAGATCCATAACAAATCTCAAGCCACACAAGTAGATGTCGGATGGGGCATTCACCAAGCATTAAACCACACATGCTTAAGATTCACAACAAATCCAAAGCTACACATGTAGATGTCGATTGGGACTTTCTTAATAAATGCAAGCCATACCTGATAATGTCGATTGAAATATACAAACCGAGTTCCCACATTTAGTGTCGAATGGAATGTCTCCACACCGAGTCTTCACTAAGGTAGTGTTGATTGGGAGTCCATTCAAATCTTCTAATGTACGTCGACTGGGATGTCCTCACCGTGTCGAATTCCCGTTTGTCAAATGTCGACTGGAACATACCGTGTTGAATTCCCGTTTGTCAAATGTCGACTGGAACATACCTGCAAATTCTTAATACATAGTTATTGACAAGAATATTTAAACAAAGCCCTATAAATAAGGTTCTTGTACTTATGTCGATTAGGTTTTTCACTTGAGGCTCCTTGTATGAGCGGCTTTATCGAATCCTGATAATGTCGACTGAGATAACAGCATGTATTTATCATGTTAATCGATTGGAGTGTTCCTGTCGATTGAATTAACATCATGAAACTCTCAAGCACGTAGTCTGAAGTATACCTGTAAACATTTAGTATATAATGTCGACTGAAACAAACCGGCGGTGACTTCCTGAAAGTTTGTCGATTGAAGTGATTATACAAATCATTATTCATGTCGACTGGAGTAAAATTATTTCAAGATCAAGATGGATACTATACTTAAGGTCCCATATAGGTATGTCGACTGAAAATAATCTTAATATGTCGAATGGAATAAACCTTTAGATATTTAATACATGCTGTTGACTGAAGTAATATGAAGCATTTTCATGAATGTTGAATTGAGCGTACCTGAAATTAACTCATAGAGGCTAGTCGACTGACAGGAACTTACAGAGGTTCATATATAAACGTCGACTAGCAAGCGGTCTTCATGTAGAATTGTTGACTGAAGTCCAACGATCTTTTGTAGATGTTAATATGATGTCTAAGTTTTATTCTGGAGGAAGTGATTCCATTGACAGATGTCATCCAATCGCCAGTGTTGCCTTCGTCCTTGGAAGATTAGAAGGAAGTTGGGCTTTGGGTCTTTGGAGCCCAAGTTCATTTACTAAAACCCTAGTGGGATTTTCGAGGTATCTTTTGGAGGGAATTTGAGGCGCCAAAATGAAGAGTATAAGAATGGCTTTTGAGAGTCATTTGTTCCTCACAAGAAATCCTTTCGATTGGCGAGTATAGGAGAGCTCTCAAGATCTTCAAGGTACCCTTCATATCTTTCTTCGCGTTCTTCAATATCTTCAAATGTTCTTAGTGTAGATTCAAATTGTTCTTAGTCAAATAAGTTTGTTTGATCTTGAAAAACATAGTGAAACTTATGGATTATGTTTAAGGTTTAGACGTGTTTAGATCTTCAAAGGGGTAGAAATTTTAGGAAATTTGTGTTTGTTGCTTGGAAAATGTCGAGTGAGGATTCATTGGGTAGTTTAGGGTGCTCAAATTGACAAGTATATTGAACAACCTATGAATGATTCGAGTGATGAAGAAACTATTAGGGATTGGTCGCATGGAGATTTTATGGAGGCTGGAATTGTATCTATAGCCAAACCACCGTTAGGAATACCTACCAAAGCTACACCACTTAGATCATTACCTACCATTGAGGAGTCGAGTGAGATTCCAAGTACGAGTGAACCACAAACATTTTAACTAAGAATCCAGCTAGTCGAGTGACTGAAAGGTCAATGAGAGAAATGAAACTGAAATATAGATTTCCTCCATCAATTGAAGTTAGGTTAGCGTCGCCGACTGAAAGGATAGATTATAAAATTCCTGGGTGGATTGGGTTTTACGAACGCCCATTTGCTGATGGATTCAGATTCCCCATTCCAAAGTTAGTGTGGGAAGTGTTGAATCATTACCAGTTGGCCCCTTCTCAACTAATGCCAAATACATGGAGGATTCTACTGTCGATTGAGTGTATGTCTTTTGAATTGGGGATCGTGTTTGGGGTGCGAGAATTATTGTATACTTACTATATGAAAGAACACCTGAGAGAAAAAGGGAGATATCACCTGTATCTACGCCAAAAGAGGGAGCACTTGGTATTGGGGCTTACAACAAATGATAGGGGTGATTGGCAAAAAAATTTATTTCTTCGTGAGAGGAGAGTGTGTGTTTGGGTCGAATGGGAGTGGAGAAATACCTGAACATTGGAACTCGTCGAGTGAGTATTTCTTCACCCTTCTATTCAAAATTACAACTTGTATGATTGTAAATATTCTTCTTATCTTCTTTCAGGTCTTCAGCTGAATAGAACATTCGATACTACTCATCGAGCCGTCGCAAATACTAATCGCATCCTCGGTTTTGCCTGATTCGAAGAGGATTTGGAGAGCGGCTTTAGAAGAGAGGAGACTGAGGTTAACTCCGCTGTGGAAAGAAGTGGTTTATTCTTCGAAGTACTACTCCCTGGCTTTGAGTAAGCATATTTTGGCCGTGATTTTGTGCACTTGGGCGATTGAGGTTACATTTGGGAGGCTGCTATTTCTAACATCGCTGACTCCTGAAGAATTTTTATGCGCAGCTGAGATGATGTCGGGTCCATTTAAGGTGCCAAAACTTGATGAAATGAGGAGCCGGAGGAAGACTAAGAAAGCTAAGGAGAAGGAGCCTGAAGCCGCAAATTTGGATATCGCCAAACCAGCTGAAGTCGTTCCGGTTAATGTGTCCGAACCAATGACCCAGTCGACTGAGAAGGTGTCTGCCTCGAAAAAGAGGAAGGCAGTAGTAGAAGTGGAGGAAGACGCAGAAGGCGTTGTAGTGAGGATTCCCCACGGGTCTACTGCAATTTCGGATCCTTCTAGCCTTTCTAAATTTATCAAACGTCTGTTGCTGGAAGAAGACGAGCAACGGCTGATTGAGTTGGGTCCAACCGAAACAAGCAAGAAGATTGCGGCTTTAAGTTATCAGGTATATATTTATCATTGAAAACATGTATATTATCTATTAGAAGAAGTCGTATGGAATGAACTAAAAGGAATTTGTTTCAGGTTATGGAATGTGGTATTTTCATGCAACAGTATGCTGAATTAAGCCAAAGGAGGATGAGGGACTTAGAGAAAGCAAACACATCAGTCAGAAGAGATTTCGGTGAACTGAAAGCAAATTTTGACGCTACCGAAAGGAAATTGAAAAAGGTCGAGAAGGAACTGAGAGAGACTCAAGCAACACTGAAATTGGAGAAAGAAGTGTCTGAAGCTACCAATGAAGCGTTCAAAGAAAGTGTGGAGAGCTTGAGGAAGGAAAAGGCCGAATTGCTTGACCAACTTGAATTTTGCCTTTGAGTCAATGATGAAAGAGAGGAGTAGTCTAATGGAAGAATATTTAGCTGGTCAAAATGTCGCTTGGAAACCGAAAAAATGGATTCGAGAATATGAGAGGTTAGCTGCTGGGGTCTCCCTTACAAGTGAGGGTGAAGAAGAAGAAGATGGAGAAGAGGTACTCTCTCGAAAGAGACTGTTGAAGAAAAACAAATGGCCACTGGAGAAGCCGAAGAGGTGATGAAAGTAACGGAGAAACAGATTGAAACGGATGTTGCTCCTTCGTCGACTGAAATAATCCCTCTTGTTCCCAGTCAGACCGCTGATGTTCCACCAGCGGAAGCTCAGCCCTCTCCTGAGGTTCCGTCGACTGACTGATACGCCCGTGGAATGAATATGTAATTTTAACTTTTGACTATCTTTTTGTAATGGGAAATTGCGAATATATAATGTTTCCTTTTTGCTTGATATCTAAGATTTCATATTTATTTTCACTATATGGATATCAGAATGCATAAATTTCATCACACAACATTTTATTATAAAATACTTCATTGGCCGAGTGGGCAACACAAAAGAAAAATAAAAATTACCGGTAGAATCGTTTGAGATGAATTGCATTCCAGCTATTTTGAATTGGCCTTCCTTCTGTCGTTTCCAATTTGTAGGCTGCCCTGCCCAACGATCTTCGTAATGACGTATGGGCCTTCCCAATTTGGTCCTAGCTTTCCATCTTTGATCTCTTTGGTATTCTGAAATACTTTCCGTAGGACCCAATCTCCTTCTTTAAACGTTCTGCACCTAACATTCTTGTTAAAATATTTGGCCATTCTCTGCTGATGTGCTGCAAGTCGTATAGAGGCTCGTTCCCTCATTTCGTCAACCGTATCAAGGCTATAACTCATGAGTTGTTGATTCGTGTTTTCTTCGAGCCATTGGTATCGAGGAGTTGGAACAACTCCTTCGACTGGGATCACTGCTTCACACCCAAACACAAGGGAGAATGGGGTTTGTCCAGTTGATGACCGGGCTGTAGTTCTGTAGGACCACAAGACTCCTGGAAGTTCATCTGCCCATGCTCCTTTTGATTTCTCTAATCTTTTCTTCATTGTATTCAAGATCGTTTTGTTGGATGATATTCAGCTTGACCATTCGCTTGAGGAAAACGTGGGGTTGAAAAGTTCAATTTGATTCCCCAATTCTTGCAGAAGTCTTGGAAACGGTAGCTGATGAATTGGGACCCGTTGTCAGTTACAATTTCCTTCGGCAAACCGAATCGACATTGATGTTTTTCCAAACGAAGTTTTGCACTTCTAAGTCCCGTATCTTGGCAAAGGCTTCTGCTTCGATCCATTTGGAATAGTAATCTGTAAGGGCGAGCATGTAGACTCGCTGTCCAGGGGCGGTAGGTAGGTACTTCCCAACGATGTCCATTCCCCATTTCATGAATGGCCAAGGTGAGAGAATCGGCTTCAATTTCTCTGGTGGTAAGTGTGAGACGGGGGCAAATCTTTGACATTTCTCGCATTTTCGAGTGAATTCAACCGAATCAGCCCGCATAGACGGCCAATAGTATCCCGTCGTGTGGGCTCGGGAGGCTAAGCTTCTTCCACCAGAATGGTTTCCACATTCTCCTTCATGAAGTTCGGTTAAAACGTACCGGGCTTCCTCTGGAGTGAGACATTTGAGGTAGGGACCAGAAAGTGATCTTTTCAAAAGTTGCCCATCATGTAGCGTGAATCTGGCAGCTTGTCGTTGAATCTTTCGAGCCTCAATTTTATCTTCTGGAAGCATGCCATTTTGTAAATATTTCTCAATTGGAGTCAACCATGAGTCGCCTGATGTGAGTGTTGAAACTTCTTCGACACCATTCTTCCAAATCGCAGGCCACTGCAAATATACAATTGGGATGGACTGGATTTTTTCTCCTTCAATCGCCGAACCCAGTGTAGCTAAAGCATCTGCGTGCTTATTTTCATTTCTGGGGATTTGAGAAATGGTTATCTGTTCAAATGTCGACTGGATTTCCTTTACCTTTTTTAGATAAGAAACCATCTGTGAGTCTCTAGCTTGATATGAACCCTGGAATTGATTGACGATTAATTGAGAATCTGATTTCACTTCGATCTTCTTGGCACCAAGCTCATGGGCCAAGTTTAAGCCAGCTATGAGAGCTTCGTATTCGGCTTCGTTATTAGAGACTCTGAAGCCACATTTGACCGCCTGTTGCAACACATCGCCTTCAGGAGTTGTAATCACAATCCCTAAGCCGCATCCACGTTTATTGCTTGACCCGTCGACTGCCAATCTCCAGGTAGTCGAAGGATGGATACATTGGATTTCTTGTTCAGCTGGTACCTGTAGACTGGAGCTGAAATCAGCAACAAAATCTGCGTGCTTGTGACTTGATCGCGGTGCGTGGTAAGTACGTGATGTCGTGTTCTCCTAGTTCCACAGCCCACTTGGTCAGTCTCCCTGAAAGCTCGGGTTTATGAAGAATGCTCCTCATTGGATACGATGTATAGACAGTGATTGGGTGCCCCTGAAAATATGGTCGTAGCTTCCTTGCTGCTAGTTACCAACGCCAGTACCAATTTTTCCATATGAGGGTAGCGTGATTCTGCATCTAACAATGCTTTACTCACATAGTAGACTGGGAGTTGAGTTCCGTTTTCTTCTCGGATCAGGACTGCACTTACTGCTTGTTCTGAGACTCCTAAGTAGAGAAAAAGTCTTTCATTGTCGAGTGGCTTAGATAACAATGGTGGAGAAGATAAGTATCGTTTGAGTTCTGTCAACGCCTTTTCGCAGGCTGGAGTCCACTCGAAATGTTTTGCCTTCTTCAAGGCTGAGAAGAATAGAAAACTTTTATCGGTCGACTTGGAAATGAATCTATTAAGTGCGGCTATTCTCCCGGCAAGTCGCATGACATCTTTCGGAGTGGAAGGAGAAGGAATGTCAAGAATAGATCTGATCTGAGTTGGATTGGCTTCTATCCCTCGTCGCGTGACCATGTATCCAAGAAATTTCCCTGAAGCGACTCCAAAAGCACATTTTGTTGGATTCAATTTCATACCGTACTTCCTCATTGTGTCGAATGCCTGCTCCAAATGTGTGAGATGTTGTTCGGCTTCTATTGACTTTACCAGCATGTCATCTATATAACCTCCATGGTCTTCCCTATCTGCTGAGAAAACATTTTGTTCACCATTCGTTGATAAGTTGCTCCAGCATTTTTGAGTCCGAATGGCATCACTTTATAACAATATATGCCTCTGTTGGTGATGAATGCAGTTTTCTCCTGGTCGTTCGGATGCATGAGGATTTGATTGTAGCCTGAATAGGCATCCATGAAACTCAGTAACTCATGGCCTGCTGTAGCATCAACCAAGGAATCAATATGAGGTAATGGGAAGGAATCCTTGGGGCACGCTTTGTTCAAATCTGTGAAGTCGATGCAAACTCTCCATTTCCCTTCCCGTTCTTCTTTCGTACTATCACCACATTAGCTAACCATTCTGGGAATTGAACCTCCTTGATGGCTCCATTTTGTAATAATTTTTGGACTTCTTCATTGATGATCTGATTTCTCTCCGGGGCAAACTTTCTTCTTTTCTGTCTGACAGGAGGGTAGTTTGGATCTACATGGAGCTCATGGGTGATTAACTCTGGGTCGATCCCGGTCATATCTTCGTGTGACCAGGCGAAACAATCATGTCGCTTCATCAAGAAATCAATTAGGTCGGTTCGTAGCTTGGGATCCAGATTAACTCCAATTGGTACTTTGTGATCTGCATATTCTGGGTGTATTGAGACTTCGTCTAGGTCCTCTACGCTTGGCTGATCTGGTGGTGTAACATCGGATCCCTTCATTAATTGCTATGCCGACTGAGGTTTCGCCTTTAAAGTAGTCTGGTAACAACTCCTTGAAGCGTGTCGGTCTCCTACAATCTCCTGAATTCCCCATCTTGTGGGAAATTTGAGCACTTGATGATAAGTTGACGAGACTGCCCTCATCTCATGAATCCAAGGTCGGCCAACGATCAAGTTGTAGGCTGAGGGACAATCGAGGACCAAAAATGAAGTCAACTTATTGATTCCTCCTGCATAGACTGGAAGAGTTATTTCTCCAATGGTGAATTTCTGTTCGCCGCTGAACCCAATAAGAACAGTTGACTTCCTGTTGATCTTTTCTATCTCGGTTCCCATGTCGGAAAGGGCTGCCCTGAAGATGATATTTGCTGACGAACCTGTGTCGACCAAGATTCTTTTGACCATAAAATTTGCAATTTGTAATGATATTACCAGCGCATCGTGATGCGGATTCATTCGGCTGGAATTGCTGTCGTCTGAAAATTCAATTGTAAGGTTTGTACAAGTCTCCTCTATTGACATAGTCGAATGGAAAAGACCCATTGTGGCAATTCTGGCATGTCGTTTCGCTGCGGAATATGAAACACCACTAACTTCAGAACCACCAGAAATAAAACTTACAGTATTGTTGATTGGTGGTGGTGGTATGGGGCCATCTTCTTTGTCATTTCTCCTGGCCATTGTAGCCTTGCCCTTATCTGTGAGCAATTCCTTCAAGTGCCCTTTATTCAACAATTCCAATACTTCCAATCTTAAAGCCACACAATCTGCTGTCGTATGGCCATAATCTCGGTGAAACTCACACCATTTGCTGGTATCTTTTTTGACTGAATAATCTCTGGAGCGTGGGGGCCACCTTACTTCGCTTCCCATCTTCTTGAGTACCGAAACCAGTTCTCCCGGGGAAACAGTAAAATTGTAGTCTGGGAGTCTCTCCCTGTTAGCAGATTTGTCTTGTCCCCTGAAAGTTAACGGTTGGCGCTTGAAGTCCCGGTTGAAATGTTGATTCATTTTCGGAAGATCCTTCCTGTCTGTTGGCCGAGGTGCTTTATTGAGAAATTCTTTGCGCCGTTTAGTAGTATCTTGAGTGTTATTGTATTGCAAACCAGAAAAATTCTCTTTCTCTCTTGTTCCTCTTGTCTTCTTCCCACCTTATTTCAATTTGGGCTCGAGCCATGGCTTGATCCATCGTGTAGCATCGGAATTTAGTGAGTTTCTTGTAAAGTCCGCTTTCTAGAAGCAAACCATTTCTGAATGCTTCTACTGCAGTAGGTTGATGGAGGTCCGGGATAGTTATCCTTTCTTTATTGAAACGAGCTACGTAGCTTCGTAAAGATTTACCTTTCCTTTGCTGGATGGCACAAAGGTCGTCTGAAAGTCTTTTCAATCTTGCAAGAACTCGCAAAATGCTCTACAAACTTGTCTGCCAGATGTTGGTATGACCCAATGGACCTATACGGGAGATTGATGAACCAAGTTAGGGCTGGACCCGCCAATGTCTCCCCAAATCCTCTGCACATTCCGGCCTCCCACTGTCGAGGGGTCAGGCCTGTTGACATCATCTTATATTTGTAATGGATGATGTGGTCGTCTGGGTCAGTAGACCCATCATACATTTTCATATCTGGAGGGCTGAATTTCCTTGGCAATTCTACAGAGGTGATAGTCTCAAAAAATGGTGTGTCAGAAATTGTCCCAGCTCTACTTTTTCTTATTGGCAGTTTGACGCCTGGTAGACTGGACAATATCGCTTCTTTGAACTCTAACATTTCTTTGCGCATGTTGGAGGCGACTTGCTGAGCCTGGTCGGCTGGGGAAATTGGCGGAACTGTATGATTTCTTGGGTGGTCACCCGGAAGGAACATCATTTGCCACATCGTTGAATGTTTCCAAAAGATTGGATGGAATTATATCATTGTTGGCATTTCCCGGAGAATCACGTTGTTGAGAGGTGGAAGAGATTAATTCTAACTGCTTTCGAAGGTTTGTATTGGAGCTTCGCATGGTCAAATTCTCCTCCTCCAAAGTTCGTAACCGTTCTTGTAGCATAGATATTTGGGCTGAAGTTGGATCTGGTGTCAGCTCGCTGCTTGAAGCCATGAATGACAGTTAGAATTGTAGACTGTGAAATCTTTTTGCTTGCTATAAATCGCCAAGGCCCCACGGTGGGCGCCAATTGTGGATGCTGGATTTCGCCCGAGGTCCACAATCAGAATTTGTAGGTTGGGGGCATTAACGATCCTGCAAAACAAAGATAGAGTGAACGGGAGTAGATTGCCACCGGTATGGTGGGTGCCGGGTACACTCCGACGCTCAAGTCAGTATAGTGAAATGAGCTGCCATTATGTAATATGCGGAAATAAGGCTTATTATTACCTTACTTTCTTTTGATAGCCGTGAGGGCGGTGACAAAGGAAAGAAATTCTCAGAACTTGTGTCAGAGAATAGAAGTTTGTAAGAATGATGTCAACCCTGCCTTTGAACCCTGAGTTATCTTCCCTTTTATAGATCTGAAAAGAGATTATTTTGTAGCTGTGATAAAAGATGGCAATGGGTCTACAATGTGCTGATATATCTGGCTATGGAACCCACAACGTGTCTTGGATCCAACTTTCGGCGTTGCACGTATTTGTGTTTAGAAAAAGTAAAAATAGTTAGTAACAACCATGTTTTATGCTGTCTACTTATTTGGCTTTTCATTTGTAGTGTTATGTACCGGTGGAATAAAGTCTTTTGGGCTGGGTTTTCCAATATGGTTTTTAAAGGCCAATATTTGTTGGCTTTTGGTATTGAATTTTGATGTGAAAAGCCAATTTTACCCTCGGGTCCAAATTTAGCACGTACACAAGTTAAATCGATCCATTTATGGATTGAAGCAAGCATGGGGTTCTTGGAACCAACATTTTGATGAGATCATAATGATATATGATTTCATTCAAAACGAATATGATTCTTGTGTATATAAGAAGGTTAGTGGGAGCGCACTGACAGTGAATGTCCTATAAGTTGATGATGTATTGCTTCTTAGCAATAACATTCCCATAATATAATCGATGAAAGATGGGCTTTCATTAAAATTCTCCATGGTAAACCTGGGAGAAGCAGGTTTTATTCTAGGAATAAAGATCTACTGGGATAGATCTAGAAAGCTGCTGACAACCCTCCCAGAGTTCGTACGTTTTTTAAATGTATGTGACCTGATATCTCATATGCTTTGAGCATATGTAGACGTTATGAGGCCAATCCAGGTGATGGTCACTGGATTGATGTAAAGAACATCCTTGAGTATCTTAGATGAACTAAGGATGCTTTCTTAATTTATAGAGAATGAGAACTTAAGGTGACTAGGTTCACCGCTGCAAGTTTCCAAATCGACAAAGACGACTTTAAGTCACAATAAGGGTACATAATTAGTTTGAATAACAGAACAGTGAGCTGGAAATCTTCCAAGCAAGATACTGTTGTCGTATAAATAACAAAAGCGGAATATTGCTGCAGCTGAGGCAGCAAAAGAAGCATTTATGATCTATATAATCCTAATTGGATTAGGTGTAGTTCTGTTAGCAGCTGAGCTAGGCTACAGCGCAAGCTAAGGAACCGCGGTCTCATCAATGATCCAAGTATATACTTCGACTGTTTCATCTGATTCATTAGATTATACATCATGGCGATGTGATGATCGAATAAAATGCATCAGATGATAACATTGCAAATCCGCTAACGAAAGCTGTTTCTCAGCAGAAGTTTGAGCGACCCGTACATAGTTCAGGTGTAGGACATTTGAGTGATTGGCTATAGGCCAAGTGGGAGATTGTTGGACAATTATGACCCATAGCATCACTATTTGTACAGAACATGGTGTTGTTGTACAAATTAACTATGTGACAATGGAAAGTGCTCTTTTATCATTTGTAATTGGATTATCGGGATATATAAATGATAAAAGTCCATATAATTAGTACTAGATTAATAGGATATGAGACAATATTAATTCACGTAAGGTTTAATCATTAAATATCCCTAGTCGTAGTATTATCGAGACTGGACATCGATAATGTGGAATAGACTAGTATTACATTTGTGCGTGTTATGGAAGAGTAACGACATAGGTCTCATATATTTGGGTATTTTATACTCATGTAAGTGTAATATGAGGTTCTGTTTACCGATGGTACGGAAACAGCTTCGCTCTGGATAGACCCCTCGAATCCTATTGGTAGTATTACTATGTGTCTATGGGAATCCGAATCAAGGTAGGTGTATTTGGTCTTAACCTGAGACTTGCATCGCTAATACTTGCGACAATCAGTATACTTTGGTTTTGGTCGTCCGAGGCGTTAACAAGTTCTATGTACGCCTCTTCTGGGAATACTGAGAATCGTAGTGTATTGGGTGTGATGTCAAGATGGAAATATCACTTCAGTCATATGGAGATGATGATCACGTAGGATACAGAACTTTTACTCTTATGTACTGCAGTCATCGGGATAATATGACTATGTCATGATTATCCGATTATAGAGACTAGTTACCAGAGATCTGATATATGCTTCGTATGGGGCAGACACAATTCTAGCCTCAGGCCTAGCATGTGACATCTGATACTGGATCATAATACGCAATACTATGTATACTACGCCTCACAAAGATTAAATATTCCTTAAAAGAATATTTATGGAGAATTGAGTGGGCACGGCGTTTTGCTAGAAGCCAACCATGTCTTGTAAATCGGTAAGAATGTGGTACGAGGTACGCACGTGTTCGGATAGTTCGACGATCGGATTTACTGCCAACATATCCAGGGATCTCATGGGTCGCTTCCTGAAGATTCACCGATGACGTATGACTCGAACAGAATTAATCTGGGATTAATTATGAGGAGAGAAAATTAATCTAGAATGAATTACGGCGAGAATTTATCTGGGATAAAATTCGAATAGAAGAGAGAGAACGATTGATTTGGAATTAATCGATTAAAATAATATATTCGATATATTAAATGAAATTAGATTTCATAGCGGAATTAAAATTGGATTTTAATTCGGGCGAACGAATTAATTTAGAATTAATTCGTAAGCGACTTTAATTTTTTAATTAACGTCGCAACGGAAAATTCGTTAATTTGGAATTAACAAACCCGAGCTCGATATGTGTTTTGCGGGCCCACTCGGATTTTGAATGAAAGTGGGGCCCACATCAAGTCACATCACTAGTCAATCTCATCACCTTTTGGTTGATGGAAGTTGTTAGTGGTTGATTGCTTGTAAAACACACAAGCATTATTTTATGTGTGAATGACTATTACCAACTTGGATTTGGTATATGGCATTATTGATTTTGAAATCAATTACACAATACACATTACTCTCTTTCTCCCTAAGGCCTTGACCGAAACTCTCCCCTCTCACTCTCAAAGTGGCGTGAACCTAGGGTTATTGTTTGATGATTTTTGATTCAAAAATCTTGGATGCTAGCACATTAAAAGAGTCAACAAATGTGATAGGGAAACTATCCCCTTGAGTTTGGAATTCAAAGGTTCAAGCTTTGAGCTAAACCATTCATACAAAGAGGAGCTTGGAGCACTACACAAAGGAGCAAAATTTTTTTATTCTCTACATCCTTTAGCCGATCAAAGTGAGTATATTTCCGCAACTTACTTTGTTAATTCACATAATTTTATGCTTAATAGATCCCAACAATACTCTCATCTTGACATTGTTGAATAATCTCTTTCTCTGTCTCCCAATCATGGAAGGTAATCTAAGGTAATTCTCATGTTTTGTCACTACCTTTAGCTTGAATATGTTTATGATAGCCTCCTTAAGTCTTCCTTGAGTGCTAAAAAACATTGATGATTTTTCATAATTGAAAACCTGCTCAGACACTTCTGCATATCTATCAAAAATAGACTTCAATTGTCTACATTCGTCAATTGAAGCTCTTGCAAAAATGAGGTTGTCATCTGCAAAAAGCTGATGGGAAATCTTGATATTCCTACTGAAGCTCGGACCATGAATTGTCCTTTGTTGTTCTGCTCACCACAACATGTTGGAAAAAACCTCTGCACATATAATAAACAAGTATGGAGACAAATGGCACCCTTATCACAGCCATCTTTTCGGAACAATATGGACATTAGCTATCCCATTAATAATAATCGAGAAAGAGGCTGAGGTAATGCAACTCATGACTAATTCCACCCAAGCTTGTGAGAAACCCATTTGAACCATAGTTTGTCTTAAAAAGACCCACTATACTCTATCGTATACTTTGCTAATGTCTAACTTCAGCGCCACAGACCGTGTCTTCTCCCCTTACTAAGCCTGATCTTATGCAATGTTTCATACCCCAATAATTATGTTGTCAGTAATGAGTATGCCAGGAATAAAGGCACTTTGGGTTGGGGAAATAATTTGATGAAGAAAGAGTTTGAGCCTATTTGCTATGGTTTTAGAGACTATCCTATAGATCACAATGCATATACTAATAGGTCTGAAACTCTTTCTGGCTTTAGCACTTTGGGTATTAGGGCAATGTAAGTGTGGTTAAGAGGGGCAATATTACCTCCACTATTCAGAATATGTAGGCATGTAGCAGTGATAGATTTATTCACCGTTTCCCAGTTCTTTTGAAAGAAACTAGAGGTTAAGCCATCCGGCCCTGAAACCTTTGTGGGACATATATGTGAGAGAGCCTCATTGATATCTTCATATGTAAATGGTTGTGTTAATCTTTCATTCATCTCCCATGTAATCTTTGGAGGTAAACTCGACAGCACTGCACTGATTTTTTCTCTGTTTGGATTCGAAGTTCTGAACAGTTATTTAAAATAGCTACATAATTCCTCCTATATTTCCCCATCGTTATCTTTTCAAATACCATCTTTATTCAGCACTCCCCAAATCTTGTTCTTCGTTCTTATTTCTGTAGCTCTAGAGTGGAAATATCTTGTATTTTTATCCCTCTCTTTCAGCCAATCCACTCTAGACCGCGGCTTCCAGTACACCTCTTCATCCATCAGAAGGTTATCAATTCCTCCTTCAGTCTTCCTAATCTCATCTCCATTTCCATCAATCTGATTGCTTTACTTTGCTCTCTTGAGTTGTCTCACTAGATTATCAAATTTTTTTCTTTTTCCCCCAAACTATGTCTTGCACCAACTCTTAAGTTACGTTATTGAACGATCTGCAGCTTGCTTAAAAATACGAACTGGAACAACATTATTATGCCAGCTCGCTATCCTCTATTATCTTGCAATTATATCATTATAGGCCTGATAGGGGCTCCACATATCCTCATAATATTTTCTCGCATAAGTTTCCATTCGGCCTTTGTTACTAGTCTTCCCATTACCAATTTCTAACATCATTGGGCAATGATCCGAGATCCAATTATCTAAATTCGTGGCCACCAAGTTAAATCTAATGTTTTTCCATTCCCTGCTACACAAGAATCTATCCAGTTTTTCTTCAATCATCTGATGCCCATAGCGCCTATTTGACCATGTGTAAGGATATCCTCTACTTTCTAAATTGATTAACCCACATTCATCTATAACTTCCCTGAAATCAGTAATCATCCCAACATTGCTAGCGTTCCCCCCTGATTTCTCTGTTAAATGGAGAATTTCATTGAAGCACCAAAACAAATCCATGAAGTTGATGACAAAGGAGCCAACCGTCTCAACAGTGTCCATGTGTGACGCTTTATCGTACCTTCAGGGTGTCCATACACCTCTGTTAATCTCATGTTTAGCCCATTCTCGGCATGTGCCTCTGCATCAATATGATGCTTACTGAATGACTTTATATTAACCTCTATCTCTAAATTCCATAATAATGTCAATCTTCCACCTCTGCCACTGCTATTCACTACAAAACAATTATTAAAACCTATCTTTCTGCTTACTGATGTCATCTGTTTAGACATCAACTTTGTTTCACAGAGGAAAACAAGTTGAGGCCTCTACAGTTGGAGAACTTTCTGGAGTGCACGAAATGTCCGGGCATTCTCCAAGCCCCGTGTAGAAAATGGTTTTTCCTTAGCGTAGCGAAAGTTACGGATGTGGTGGCACCGGCTCCGGTATGGACCTTTATAATTTTCTTGGCCTTCTTCTTTGTTGAAGCGAACTCCACCAAACACTTGATGAATATCCTTTAAGATTCTACCGTAGAATCAACCACCCAATCTTCCAAGCTATATCTCGAAACCAACAAACTGAAGTGTGGGCTTCACTCACAAAGATCAACCTCTAAACTATTTAGAGAAGTATCAAACTCTAAACTATTTAGAGAAATGATATTGTCATAAATTCTTTTGGAAAGATGAACTAGATCAATATCTAACTCAAGTAGAATTTTCATGTCTTAACAATTAAGGAAAAATTCTTGATTTTCAAACTCTCTCACAACTTTTTTGTTTGCTTGAATTTTCTCTCTAACTCTAATTTTTGTGTGTAAATGATTTTTGCAAAATTCACTCTATTTATAGAGTGGAAAGTGTAGAGAATTTATTCTTTCCAACTTCAACCACCAATATCCACTCACTTTTTAAATAGCAAAAATACTTGAGTGGAGTGTCAACCAAAACCATTTGATAATGGAACAAGTTAGGTAATTAGGTCCAAATTAATTAACAAAAACTTGGAGGATGATTTGGCAAACTATTAAGGCTTGTCTTGATAATGCATTTACCATTATCAAATAATGATGTCATAATTATCTCATAATTATGCATTATCAATGATGATGTAATAATTATCTCATAATTATTAATGATGTAATAATTATCTTATAATTATTATTTGATTATCTCATAATTAAAATATTAGAAAACATAATATTAAACTAATTTAATATTATTTTATTTGTGACAAAAATTATTATTAATCATATTAATAACATATAAATATAACATGAACATATTATTAGACAATCTAATTATATTAGGTTTGCTACAATTAATCGAGCTAGCACGGAGACCAAATGGACCTACGGTTCCGAGCTTCAATAATTCCGAAATATTAATTAAAACTATTTTAATCAAATATTACAAATTATTAACTCCGTGTTATTCCACTAAAAACTCGAAGTTGAACTCTTGTTAACGTAGATGGAAAATATAAGCCGAACATTTCGGTGTCCATCGATATAGTCACTACATATGGATATTGCCCTTTACGAATATCTCATAAATAGAATCGGGTCATAAGTCCATTATACCCCTCTAAATATTTTGTCTCTTGAGCACCATTGATTCTATAATGAACAATTAATTCATAACAATTATGAATATTAAAACTTTCTATTTGTAATAGAAAATTTGAGCGCTCAAATTGTTCTCTTATTTTAAACTACCTAATCAATATCATATCATTAATGACACTTTAATTTTGATAATACAGTATTTATTCATCCATTATTTGGTAAGACCAAACTTTTCCTATGTTACAATCAAATTAAAAAAAAAAAAAAAAAAAAAAAAGAGAGAGAGAGAGAGAAAATCCTCATAATTAATGGGTCCTCACTCCTCATTAAACAGGATGTTTATGCCTGTTAGAATGGCGGCGCATGGCATAATAACAATATATGAAAATAAAAGGGGGGACACAACAAAAACCATCAAAAAGACAAGTGATGAGCAATTGATTGAAATGAAGAAAAATTATAAAACAAAGAACAAGCTATGCCACTTTTCTTGGCAATAAATATGCCAACTAATTCCACAATGCAAAAATATGAATCAGTGATTAAAAAAAAAAAATTTATTGTTTGCATGTCGATTCTCCTCTGAACCAACCCTTATATATAGGACATTAAGAAAAATATTTTTAATATAATATTGGGGTCTTAGAGGGATGTGCCCCCAAGGGGTGTGGCTTGGTGGTGAAGGGTCCAGAATCTCACCTTGAGGTTCTGGGTTCGAATCCAGGGGGTGCAACTTCTTGTAAGAGTCTGGGGCAGCCGGGGGTTTTACCTGCGCCGCGGCCCAGAATGGGTGGTTTGGTGGCGGGGTTTCCAACAATTTCAAAAAAAAAAAAAAAAAAAAAAGTCTTAGAGGGATGTTAATCAAGATATTTCGGTCAGTTTCAATCATAATTTAAGATGAAAAATCATTTAAATTCCGATCAATTTTTGAATTAAGAATTTTTATCTTAAAGTTCAAATTTTTAAATGACAAAAAAAAACATTTAGATAACATACAATGTGACATTTTTTTTTGACCAATACAATCTGACATTGATACAAACATACAATGTGACATTGATATAACCCAATCCAAACAGAACCCTGGCAGCTGTAATAAAGCTTGATGATTGATCCTCGTTTCAAATCAGAAAGCAATGGCGCAGGCAACATGACAAATCAGACGGTGAAGATCAATGCTTCAAACTGACAACCCATGATAAGACATTTAGACTGGCCACCTTAAGTGCTCCACGTGTCAAAGCAAAATGGACAGATGGTCCCACTGAACTATCTTACAACATAAATAAAGCTACGACTTTTGTAACAAAAAAATGTGTCTAGCTTGAAAAAAAATAAAATCATTTTTTTTAAATTTTCCCGTCAAATCATCTAATTAAATTTAAATAGAGTAAGTAAAATACCCGATTATCATAAATTCTTATAAAAAATATATATATTTAGACTCGAACATTAAACCAAACAATCAAATTCTAAATTATTTACCATTAAATCGGTAACACATCTATCTACCATGAAAATGTGTATGGCTTATTACTTTAATATTTTACATATTTACATATGAAGATTTTAGCCCATGACAGATTTACCAACTACCAAGCTTTCTTTAATAAATAATATATTTTTGCTTTATTCACACGTTGATTAAACTTTAGATTACATCAAGAGGTATATAAATATTTTTATATAAAACAATATGACATAATAGTATTAGAAATAATATATAATATATAAAATAAAATACAATCTTTTTTAAGTTATTTACAATTAGAGGTTGATTGAAAGTCTAAATTTCTATAATTATAATATTTTTCGATGGTCATAAAAAATATGTAAAAAAAAATGAACGAGTCTGTGTAAAACTTGAATACATGCCTTTCAAAATTAAAAAATCAATAAATAAATAAAAATAGTATTTTACCACTCAACAAGTGGCTTAGGTGGCAATAATTAGGTTATGGTAGATATATAAAATTAGCAATTTTTTTCTCTCTGACGTAAATCAAATAACATTTTAACAAATTGCGTTTGCACATAAATATTGATATTTCATTCATCGTAAATAGTTAAATACGTAAAGTTGGTGTCAGTGAGTGAGGTCTCTCATCTCCAACTAATTTTTTATTTTAAAAATAATATTTCATATTTAATATCGATTTATTGAAAGTATATTCATATAATAATGTAAAAATTGATAATAATTTATGGTTTACAAAAAGGGGAAAAAACAAGTGCCCTTTGAGGGTGAATCCTAAATATTCCATTGATTAGTAATATTTGTGGTGCTGACCCAAAAAAAACAATAATCTTAGGTAGTTTTTTTTTGTGTGGTTGTATGTGTAAGGATGGGTCCAATTAATCAGTTTATCAGCTCTAATAGTTTAGAGATTGGCGACTTGACCTCATGATTCCTCGCAGCCACAAGTTCAAGCTCACACAAAAGATCTCTTATTAGTTGGAGGAATCCATTATTTATAAGCACATGTTCTTAGACCCGGTCAAGTTTCCGGTTCCAATCGATTCCGGTTCCGGTTCCGAAAAATCGGAACTGTATCTTGACCGGTTCGGTTAGGGTTCCTACCTAACCGAACCGGTTGGAACTATTCGGTTCCAGCGGTCCCAACAGCTATCCTTGCCCAACGGCAAAAAAAAAAAAGTAATAAATTTAGGGATTTCCCAAATTACCCCTAATAACAGTTTTAAAACGGCTAATTTTAGGGGCATTTTAGGTATCACAAAAATATTCTAAAAATGTATAAATATGAGTCATTTTTCATCATTTCAATACACCAATTTCTCAATTCTCAATTCTCAATTCTCTCAATTCATATAATTCTCTCATTCTCAATTCTCTAATTCATTAAAATTTCTTAAATAACAAATGACAAGCTCATCTGAGAACACAATGTCAAATGTGCCAACCCAAGAAAGCGGCCCTAGTATCGGTTCACGAATAAGTAAAGTTAAGTCTCGTTCCTCGGATGTTTTCAAAATTTGTTTTCATTTAATGGATATTGATGAAGGTTCAAGAGCAGTATGCAACCATTGTAGGGATTCTTAAAAAAATTTACTGGTGGATACGACAATATGATTAAGCACCTTACAAATTTAATGATTATATTAGAAGATATAACTTGCAATCAGTAGGACAATCTAGTAGTAGCGAAACCGTAATACAATCAAGATTAACATAGGTGATTGTTGGTTACTACAACGAAATAAAAAATATAGGGATAACACGACTAATAACCAGGAATAAAATAATTATTTATCTACAAAATTTTGAGTTTTCAACTGAAAGTTTAGTTAGTAAAATTTTTCAAATCCTTAATGGTGGAACCGACATCAAAATGTATATCTTGTATTATCAATTATTGCTAAAGAGATATTTGCAGCACATGTTTCCACCGTTGCGATTGAGCAAGCCTTCAGCATGAGAGGTAATTTATTGGAAGTCAAACGGTCTTCATTACATCAAAGCACTCTAAAAGCAACAGCATGTGTGGATGATTAGACCAAGCTGTTCTGATGTAACAAGAAGATGCCCCTGATGAATTTGAAGACTTGTTCGACAATGCATCTGCAAGTGCAAGCAGAACTGGAGTTGAAGGATCAACAGACACTGATAATGATGATTGATAATTAAATAATTGTAAATTTACAATGGGGAAATATCTTAAAAATATAATGGAACTACATGAGCTTTGATTCCTCTCACTCCTGGAGGATACATAGACAACTTAAGTTTTTAAAAATTTAAATTCAAGCTCTTTAATTTAATAAATTTTTTTAGATAAAAATTTTATTTGTAATTTAATGTAATTATGTAAGTTTATTATATAAAATCAAATTCATAATTTTAAATTATATTAATTTTTCAATCTCAATTTTTTATTTTCAAAAAAGTAAAAAAAAAAAAAAAAAAATCGAATGGAACCGGAACCGAACCTTCAGTTCCGATTCCGGTTCTGGTTTCACATTTAGTGTGGAATCGGAACCGAACCGAAATTAACCGTTCAGTTCCGGTTCCACACTCGTGGAACCGGGAACCATCCGGTTCGGTTCCGAATCGGAACCGAACCGAAGTGCCAGCCAGGTCTATATGTTCTACATCCCTCACAAGTAATGTGAGATACTACATTCCACTCCATTGGGGTTCAACGTCCTCGTTGGCATATTTATAGTTGGGATCTAGCTCTTATAGCATTTGTAAGGTCTGACCCGATTAATTAGATATTATTCGTTTTAGCGATCCAAGGAATATCCCATCAACTTAGCCCCCTTGGCCATCACAGTTTTGTTGTTGGCATTGTCCCAAGCCCACTCAAAATGCCTCATACTAGTTGAGAGAATCCCTTACTTATAAGCAGATGTCCAAGATCCATTCGAAGCAACGTGGGATGATATAATTATAAAGTTCGGCCCAACTTGTCAGATATTATTCCTCTGACGATCAAGAGATTGACTCAACAGTCTGACACCCTTATAAGTACATGTCCAAGATCACTCCCAAGTAATGTGGGATACCACAATTCATCCCTATTAGAGCCAAACGTCCTCGTTGACACATTTTCTGGTTGGAGATCCGTCTCTGATACTATTTGTAAAGTCAAACTCATATATTGTCCATTATGACAATCCAAATATTAGCCTGACAACCTAACCCCTAATCGCTCACATTTTTTTTTTTTTGACATGAGCCAAATCTCACCTAAAAGATTCATTTTTTTTTTTGAAAAGATCTAAAAGATTCTTTAATTATAAACACATGTTAAAATTGTGATAGTATAGTATGTACATTTTTCACCGACTAAAATTGATACTACAAATCTTTGAATTGTAGACCTATCAAATAAAACAAAAAGGTAATTGTTCCCGATATAAGAGAACAAGAAGAATGTTGCAACTTCAAATAGTTAATTTGAATGGAATTTTTTTTCCTTCCACAATTAAATTACATAAACAAAGCATCATTTTCATAATATATTGCTAAGAACTATAGGACAATATGACTGTTACATGTTAGAAAATTTAGTCTTTACCCATGGTTTTTTGTTTGAAAATTTTACCAAATTTGATGCTCATACTCCAATTCAAAATCAATCTTATGAAAATAACACATTTCGAATTTTTTTCTATTTACGCTCCAGAAGTGGAGAGTGAGAGAGAGATTTGTCTAGATAAATAGGTTTGACATTACATTAAAAATATTTAAATCTCATTTATCCCCAAGGGCGTGACTTAGTGGTGTATGACTCAAGATCTCATATTGAGGTTTTGGGTTCGAATCTAGATAGTGCGTTTCTTGTAAGAACTTGGGACATCCGGGGGTTTTACCTGCTCCGCTTAAGCCCGAAAGAAGTGATTTGACGGTAGAGTTTCCAACTATTTAAAAAAAATATCAAAATATTTAAATCCCATGGTTTACTTAATGTTGCTTTATTTTTCATTGTTTTTAAAAATACCCACCTTAATTAAATCATAGATTAATAAATACGTAATCGAATTAAACTTCTCCAAAGAAAAAAAATCAATTAAAATTGGCCTATTTTGTTTCAAAGGAAAGTAGTTTGTAAATTAAAGAAGAAATGGAAAAATAAAAAAGTAGGATGTAAATTAAAAGGGTGATTAAAGTGAACACGCAAGGACAAAATGGTCATGAAAGTTTGGTTTGTTTGGTGAGCCACTAAAAAGAATATTACACGTATATATAAAATTCCTATAAATATTTGGCGATAATTAGAACGATTTTATTAAACAAGTTGACTAGCGTACGGACGGGACCATAAATATTACAATACTACACCCCAAAAAGATAGTCCTCCTTTTTAATCTTCATTTTTCAGGCTGCTCTGCCGTATCGTATCAGATCCTGTCCACGTCAACTCAGATAATCAGATGATCAACAATCTAACGGCAAGAAATCATCGCGTATGGTTATTAACATGGGAAGGACCTCTTGTGATTCTTTCTTTTGTGGCCGGAAGTGAGAGAACAGAGAGGGGAGACAAGATCATTAGGTATGCATATTTTTATTGCATTTGGTGGTATAAGATTAAGGGTCTGACTTTTAAGGTTCTGGGTTCGAATCCAGTGATGTAGTTTTTTTTATAAGAATCTATGACAGTTGGAGGTTTTACCTATTCCATTTAAAGTCAGAATGAGTGGTTTGACGGTATAATTTCCAATGATTTAAAAAAAAAATTGGATCAGGCAAATAAATGAAATAATCTCTCCATCTTCAAAATTTAAAATTTAAAAACTCCAATCCTACATCTTTCATTTTCTTGACCATAAAGAAAGCAGCCCATGTTTTTAATTAATTTAGTTAAGCCTCCCTCAAATCAAATGTATGTCTTAATGAAAATAATGAGGGGGGATTATTTTATTTCCACTCTAAAGATAATAAAAATATGAAATTATTATAGTACTTTTTATTTGGGAAATGAACAAAATTGACCATTTTTTTTTTATCATTTGCCAAACGAGTCACAATATTTACGTTTTTATCAAAATGTCCAACTTCTTTGAAGTATATTTTGGAGAAGTCAATTTCTCTGAAGTCTACCATGAAGTTTCGATTTTCTTAATTTAAACTTCGGAGATACGAAGAATTGACTTCGAATCTCCGAAATTTTAATATTTTTTTATTCATTTGATATAAAACTTCGGAGATCCTAGGTTAAATCTTCGGATCTACAAAGTTTTTTAGAAATATAAATAGCTGATGTCTCTGAAGTGAACATAATACGATAAAAAAACCTCCAAGTAATCCGTTAATTCTTAGAATCTCTAAAGTTGTCTCCGAACTTGACTTAGAATTTCCAAACTTTACTTAGGATCTTCGAACTATTCTCTGAACTTGACTTATGATCTCCGAAGTTAATGGCTGATTTCGTTCATTATTACTTCCTCGACGAGGAGACATTCACTCGATACCGGAATATTTGGAGAACATGACCTATTATTGGGGTACGTGCAATAGATATAGAAGATATTGTCGGATATGGATAGTGTTGGACACAGGACCTGAGCGACGCCGTTCCTAGGCTCGCGGCACTAGTTGGGAAGTACGAAATAACATGGAGTCGCCACCCGGTGTGAACCGGGACAAAGATTTAAGGCCGCACTCACCCCTCGCAAGGGAAGACCTCAAACCGTTGGGTTCGGAATGGTCCCTTACTTATGTCACTTGTAATAAAAGGATTTATGTGATAATTTAACCAGGCTTAAATAACATTTATTTCCAAAGATATCATGCTTCTAAATTCATATGCATACATCAACAAGTTCATCACAACATGCAACATCACATGGCAATATCATGAACATATTTCAATCCTATGATATGGAAAACTAAGAACAACATAATCATGCTTGAGTACTATCTCATGAACCTATTAACCAAATAACATGCTAATAGCCTAATCATGCTTGAATACAAATAATACAGTTGGCTATATAACACAAGCAAGATCAACCAAGAGGCAATTATGCATAAATATGATGAGGCAGACTCAGTTCAGTGTGTGCGCGTTCGTGTAGCGTTCGTAAACGCGTTCGAACGGTAAACAGAAAGTTCGCGTTCGTATGGCGTTTGATAACGCGTTCGAACGGAAATGAAACAGAATGCTCGCGTTCGTATGGCGTTTGATAACGCGTTCGAACGGAAATGAGACAGAATGCTCGCGTTCGTATGGCGTTCGTGAACGCGTTCGAACGGAAGTGAGACCTGATGCATGATAAGGCAAAAATGCACGCGCGTTCGAGTTGCGTTCGTAACGCGTTCGAACGGGAACAGACCTGATGCATGAAATGAGACGCAATACATAAACACAAAATAAAAGGGGCGCGGCGAAGTACTGCCATAAAGGTGGCCTTTTGGGGCTCTTGATCTCTCAAATAGAGGACCTTTAGACCAACATATTAAGCCCATGCGCTCGACTAAATCATGCATACAAAGAATTGAAAGCAATAATATTAAACTAAGTATGTCCGATTGAACGTATTTCGCATTCAACCGAACACACATCAATCGGTGCGGCAAAGCATCGTGGTGAAGGATTTAAACCCCTCCAATTAGGGGACCTTTCATCGCACTTACTAAGCCCATGCACTCGATCGTATCATACAGGAATAAGCAACATACATAATTTAAATGACGAGGAATAAATAGATGAAAGCAACACAAAACAAGAGAATGTGCCGTTTACTCAAGTGGTACGTGGAGTTGTGGCCCGAGTACAGATCATATTACCGTCCATTCGGAATCGGCTATGAAATTTATGTCCGGGTTTCCATCCGATATACCGCGAGAGTTGACACATCTCTCATTCATCCAATACCCACAACATATTACATCTCATAATTCATGCATATCTATCTACTCAAAGACCACAACATGCATTCATAGACGACTCTCATGCGAATAGAATTCAATAAAAAATGAATATAAACTAATGAAAAGGTACCCTCAGGTCTAACCTTTTAAATCACCTCTCGGATGTACGGTACACGATCGTCGGAAGGGTGAATGCTCCGCAACTCTCCCGGTTCACTGGCTCACTGTTCTCGTTCGTTGTCTTTACTGATTTGCTTGCGGCTCCAACTCCGTTCTGCTCCTATTTCCTCTTTATCTTTTGCTTACTGTTTTTGGGTGTCTTCTTCCTGTAGTTTTTATGTGTGTTGTGTATGAGTTAGAGACTAGCTAGCTAGGGACTAGGGGACCAACTAAGGACTAAAACTCTAGCCAAAAACTCCGGGTTGAGAAGGTTGGTGAAGGCTTATTTTTATAGGCAAAGGGTTGGGTTTGACAAGGAAAGGGATTGGATTTGGTTAAGGAAAGTCAAAGGATTTGATTTGGTTTGGTTAAGGGAAGTCAAAGGATTTGATTTGGTTTGGTTAAGGGAAGTCAAAGATTGAGGAGGGACAAATCTTGGCTAGATAGGGAAGGTTGAATATTTGATTGGCTTGGATTAGGAATACAATATTTTAAGTTTGGGAATAATCTTATTAGATTGGGAATATAATTGGTTGATTGATTTTAATTAGGCATGATTATATTTTGATTTAGTGTGTGATTTGTTTAATTTAGGCATGATTTTAGTTTAAGTTGGTAATTGTTTATTTTATGTTTGGTATATGTTTTATTTAATCATTTAATTATTTTAGTTATTATATTATTTAGTTAATGTTTTAATTAATATTTATTTATTTAAATTGGGATGTGTTTTATGGGCTTTGGGGGGCTAATTGGGCTGGATGTGAGGCTAGCAGCAAAACCAGAATTATCGACACCGTTCGAACGCTTCCTCGAACGCGGCACGAACGCCCGTAATCCGTTTGACGTTCGAACGTAAACACGAACGCAGCACGAACGAAAACAGTGAACCTTGTTTATTCTGAATTTCCCCTTCCGATGTCCGTTTCCCGTGACCTCCGTGACTTAAAAGGTAGTGTCTCCAAAATGAGACTCATCATAGGGTTTTATGCGTAAAAATGCAGTGCCTACAGTCGCCCCCACTTTGATGGGACTTGTGTAATGTGCAACAGTGACAATCCTATCAAAGTTATGCAATGCATTTCTACTTACCTGGCTCGCCAGCTGCCACTTGACTTACCATGTGTTGAGTTGCGTTGATTTGGTGGTGAGGTGCTGCGACCCCTGGTTTATTCCCGAAGTGAGCTGAGGTCTTGTTCCCATTTTGAGCTGAGGGTCTTGTTCCCTGAATTGTTGAGTGATGGGTTTTGTTCCCGTGGGTCTTGTTCCCTGAATTGTTGAGTGGTGGGTTTTGTTCCGTGGGTCTTGTTCCCATTTTGAGCTGAGGGTCTTGTTCCCTGAATTGTTGAGTGGTGGGTTTTGTTCCCGTGGGTCTTGTTCCCATTATGAGCTGAGGGTCTTGTTCCCTGAATTGTTGAGTGTTGGGTTTTGTTCCCGTGGGTCTTGTTCCCATTGTGAGCTGAGGGTCTTGTTCCCTGAATTGTTGAGTGTTGGGTTTTGTTCCCGTGGGTCTTGTTCCCATTGTGAGCTGAGGGTCTTGTTCCCTGAATTGTTGAGTGTTGGGTTTTGTTCCCGTGGGTCTTGTTCCCATTTTGAGCTGAGGGTCTTGTTCCCTGAATTGTTCAGTGGTGGGTTTTGTTCCCGTGGGTTTTGTTCCCGTGCTGTGCTGACATGAGGCTTTCTTCCCCTTGAGCTTTACTCTCAAACTTATACTGATATGAGGCTTTCTTCCTCTGGGCTTTGTTCCCTGACTGTGTTAACTGTGGGCTTTGTCCCCGAACTGTATTGAATGTGGGCTTTATTCCCGAGTTTGTAGGCTTTCTTCCTGAACTGTACTGAATGTGGGCTTTATTCCCGTACTGAGCTGAATGCAGGCTTTCTTCCTGAACCGAACTAGATGCAGGCTTTATTCCTGAACTGTTACTGTAAGGTGGTCCATTCCCGGACCGTTACTGTAAGGTGGTTCATTCCCGAACCGTTATTGTGAGGTGGTTCATTCCCAAACCGTGCTTCCATTCTTGGAGTGCCATTCCCGGCTTGTTCATTCTTGAACTGTCCATTCCCGGACCATATCTCCATTCTCGGAGTGCCGTTCTCGGTAGAACTGATCTGATGTAATGTGGGCCTCGCCCCCAGAATGCCATACCCGGCAAGACTGATACTGATGTAATGTGGGCCTCGACCCTGGGACTCATTCCCAAACTGTGTTTGATGTGGGCCTCGACCCTGGGACTCATCCCCAAAACTGATGTTGAAGTGGGCCTCGGCCCCAACTGCTACTGACATGGGCCTCGCCCCCAGATTGATGCTGATGTGGGCCTCGACCCTCGGGATTCATCCCAGACTGATTGCTGAAGTGGGCCTCGGCCCCAACTGCTACTGTCATGGGCCTCGCCCCCAGATTGATGCTGATGTGGGCCTCGACCCTCGGATTCATTCCAAAATTTTGATGATGCGGGCCTCGGCCCTGGGATTCATTCCCTGGATCCATTCCAAAATTCTGCTGATGTGGGCCTCGACCCTGGGATTCATTCCCTGGATTCATTCCAAAATTCTGCTGATGTGGGCCTCGGCCCTGGGATTCATTCCCTGGATCCATTCCAAAATTCTGCTGATGTGGGCCTCGACCCTGGGATTCATTCCCTGGATTCATTCCAAAATTCTGCTGATGTGGGCCTCGGCCCTGGGATTCATTCCCTGGATCCATTCCAAAATTCTGCTGATGTGGGCCTCGGCCCTAAACTGATATTGATATGGGCCTCGCCCCCAGACTGATACAGATACGGGCCTCGCCCCTGTGACTCATTTCTGAAATTGCTGACATGGGCCTCAACCCCGGGATTCATTCCAACACTCTGACGATGTGGGCCTCGACCCTGGGACTCATCCCCAAAACTACTACTCATATGTTACTGATTCTGGTTGTCTTGTCTTTGCCGCTTTCTCTTTTTCTCTTCTGAAACCTTTTATTACAAAACAGAACAAACACAAAAAGGATGCAAAATGTGTTACGTGTATGCATGCATGCATGATTGGGTTTCCTATCCCATTGAGCTAGGTCTTCTGCCAGTATTCTTGGTGGCTGCTTGGTCTTTTGACAACTCTGTCATCTTCCCTAACCAACATGCATCTATGATGGCTTTTAAATCAAAAGGGAGTTAACATGGTGCATGTATGCATGAGGTGCATGTGATACATGTGATGCATGTGATACAAGAAATATATCAACTCTTTAAAATTTGCACACAAATCGGCCCATCATCATTTTAGAAGTTTTTGGGCTAACTGCCATAGGAGTGGACTCGTCCCAGTTTAAATGGCCCAACGAGTTCACATCTCATGACAAGGAGTCCAACTAAATCCAAATGGTAATGTTCCGAACACAAGCACAAAGAAAGATAATGCAAACATACAACAATAATTTCTACAATGGCTCATCAACATTTCAGAAGCTTTTGGCCTAATAGTCATAAGGTACGAACTTGCCCCAGTTTAAATGGCCCAGCAAGCCCGCATTTCTGACAATAGTCCAACTGCATCCAAATGAGGATGGTCCACAAGCAAATATTCAAGGAAATAATTGTTACTTTAGCCAACCCGGTCTATAGGTGGGTTAGTAAGAGTATAGACAAAGGCTCTCACCGGCGAAGGATGGCCCACAACTAGGTCTCCCCACTCAAGGGTTCGAGCAACCAAGTGAGCGCACCCTTTTTTATACACTAAGGTACGTGCCAATGAGCTATGGTGTGTGACGGACTGTCAAATGGATTTCCCGTTGTAGATCCCCCAGAGGGAAGGTGGAGCGAGGCTCACTTAAATACCCAAGCCTCTTAGGCTCTTATCGCTTGTTGTCAGGAATAAACAACGAGTCATCCAAATTAGTCTATCACAATAGGCTACGAGTAGATGGCTATCTAGGTGCCTTCACAGCTTTTCCTTCTAGAAAGGTAGTGAATGAAGGAAGACACCAAACCATTACCTAGCCTAAAAATGCCTTTGATTAAACCCTCACTTTATCCACTATAGACACGGTCAATTAAAACATAAATCCAAACATCACAAGTCAATATTTCGGGGCCAATTCTCTATCCCCAGTGGAGTCGCCAGACTGTGGGACACATGACCTGAGCGACGTCGTTCCTAGGCTCGCGGCACTAGTTGGGAAGTACGAAATAACATGGAGTCGCCACCCGGTGTGAACCGGGACAAAGATTTAAGGCCGCACTCACCCCTCGCAAGGGAAGACCTCAAACCATTGGGTTCGGAATGGTCCCTTACTTATGTCACTTGTAATAAAAGGATTTATGTGATAATTTAACCAGGCTTAAATAACATTTATTTCCAAAGATATCATGCTTCTAAATTCATATGCATACATCAACAAGTTCATCACAACATGCAACATCACATGGCAATATCATGAACATATTTCAATCCTATGATATGGAAAACTAAGAACAACATAATCATGCTTGAGTACTATCTCATGAACCTATTAACCAAATAACATGCTAATAGCCTAATCATGCTTGAATACAAATAATACAGTTGGCTATATAACACAAGCAAGATCAACCAAGAGGCAATTATGCATAAATATGATGAGGTAGACTCAGTTCAGTGTGTGCGCGTTCGTGTAGCGTTCGTAAACGCGTTCGAACGGTAAACAGAAAGTTCGCGTTCGTATGGCGTTTGATAACGCGTTCGAACGGAAATGAAACAGAATGCTCGCGTTCGTATGGCGTTTGATAACGCGTTCGAACGGAAATGAGACAGAATGCTCGCGTTCGTATGGCGTTCGTGAACGCGTTCGAACGGAAGTGAGACCTGATGCATGATAAGGCAAAAATGCACGCGCGTTCGAGTTGCGTTCGTAAACGCGTTCGAACGGGAACAGACCTGATGCATGAAATGAGACGCAATACATAAACACAAAATAAAAGGGGCGCGGCGAAGTACTGCCATAAAGGTGGCCTTTTGGGGCTCTTGATCTCTCAAAGAGAGGACCTTTAGACCAACATATTAAGCCCATGCGCTCGACTAAATCATGCATACAAAGAATTGAAAGCAATAATATTAAACTAAGTATGTCCGATTGAACGTATTTCGCATTCAACCGAACACACATCAATCGGTGCGGCAAAGCATCGTGGTGAAGGATTTTAACCCCTCCAATTAGGGGACATTTCATCGCACTTACTAAGCCCATGCACTCGATCGTATCATACAGGAATAAGCAACATACATAATTTAAATGACGAGGAATAATAGATAGATGAAAGCAACACAAAACAAGAGAATGTGCCGTTTACTCAAGTGGTACGTGGAGTTGTGGCCCGAGTACAGATCATATTACCGTCCATTCGGAATCGGCTATGAAATTTATGTCCGGGTTTCCATCCGATATACCGCGAGAGTTGACACATCTCTCATTCATCCAATACCCACAACATATTACATCTCATAATTCATGCATATCTATCTACTCAAAGACCACAACATGCATTCATAGACGACTCTCATGCGAATAGAATTCAATAAAAAATGAATATAAACTAATGAAAAGGTACCCTCAGGTCTAACCTTTTAAATCACCTCTCGGATGTACGGTACACGATCATCGGAAGGGTGGATGCTCCGCAACTCTCCCGGTTCACTGGCTCACTGTTCTCGTTCGTTGTCTTTACTGATTTGCTTGCGGCTCCAACTCCGTTCTGCTCCTATTTCCTCTTTATCTTTTGCTTACTGTTTTTGGGTGTCTTCTTCCTGTAGTTTTTATGTGTGTTGTGTATGAGTTAGAGACTAGCTAGCTAGGGACTAGGGGACTAGGGGACCAACTAAGGACTAAAACTCTAGCCAAAAACTCCGGGTTGAGAAGGTTGGTGAAGGCTTATTTTTATAGGCAAAGGGTTGGGTTTGACAAGGAAAGGGATTGGATTTGGTTAAGGGAAGTCAAAGGATTTGATTTGGTTTGGTTAAGGGAAGTCAAAGGATTTGATTTAGTTTGGTTAAGGGAAGTCAAAGATTGAGGGGGGACAAATCTTGGCTAGATAGGGAAGGTTGAATATTTGATTGGCTTGGATTAGGAATACAATATTTTAAGTTTGGGAATAATCTTATTAGATTGAGAATATAATTGGTTGATTGATTTTAATTAGGCATGATTATATTTTGATTTAGTGTGTGATTTGTTTAATTTAGGCATGATTTTAGTTTAAGTTGGTAATTGTTTATTTTATGTTTGGTATATGTTTTATTTAATCATTTAATTATTTTAGTTATTATATTATTTAGTTAATGTTTTAATTAATATTTATTTATTTAAATTGGGATGTGTTTTATGGGCTTTGGGGGGCTAATTGGGCTGGATGTGAGGCTAGCAGCAAAACCAGAATTATCGACACCGTTCGAACGCTTTCTCGAACGCGGAACGAACGCCCGTAATCCGTTTGACGTTCGAACGTAAACACGAACGCAGCACGAACGAAAACAGTGAACCTTGTTTATTCTGAATTTCCCCTTCCGATGTCCGTTTCCCGTGACCTCCGTGACTTAAAAGGTAGTGTCTCCAAAATGAGACTCATCATAGGGTTTTATGCGTAAAAATGCAGTGCCTACAGATAGATCAACCAATTGCGCGAGATGGGATGAGACAACCTTTGTACTTTAGATGCCCCAGTGTATGGTCAATTATGTCGAATATTCATCAGTAACATCGACCGAGAATCGATCCGGAGGAAACCATTTCAGTTGTTGACTTGGTTGTTTCGGGTGGAGATTGAATATTAAGTCTGACCTAATATGTGAGGTCTTGGAGTGTCCGATTGCGGAGGATATGCAATTGGCCCCATGATAACTAACAGTACAAAACATGGCTTGATCAAAGACTGCCATGTATAAGGTGGTGAGACCGAGGCTCACAGAGAGGGAGTGTTCCTTGTTTTACAATAGCCGATTGCACACGTTGAAGTAGAGGCACATTTCGGGTCAAACCACAAACCGACCCGAACCGCACCAATCGGTTTGAAAAAAAATTAAAAATGATTTCGGGTCAATCAGAACCGAACCACAAATTTCGGGTCGGTGTGCGGTTTTGACCCAATCGCGACCCGAACCGCCCAAAACCGTAAATTTTGACTCGAGCCGTGACCCAAACCGCCTAAACCGCCAATCCGCATCCAAATTAGATATTATTTTATATTTTTCTTATTCTTATTCTTTAACCATGAAATTTAAGATATTTAATGATCATATGACAATATGCAATGTATAAATGAAAATTATGTATTTGTTCTCTTCATTATTATGTGAAAACACACAAAATTTCCTTAAAAAAAATTTATAATCTAAACCGCCGACCCGAACCGCCCAAACCGCTAAACCGCCAACCCGAACTACCGCGGTTTTCCTTATCAATTTTGCGGTTTCGGTTTATAATTTTCCAAACTACCAACCCGCACAGTTTGAAGTGAAAAATGAAAAAACCGACCCGAACCGCACTGCGAACACCCCTACATTCGATCTATAAAGGATGTCATTCTGTTGATCATCGTTTGCGGGTAAATAATGATATACTTTATAAAAAATATATACTTTTAGAACACCGGGTGAAATGATAATAATTTTAAAAGTATTATAATATTTCGTATTTTCGTTATCTTTAAATTATTGAAAGTGGGATATTTTCCCAAAAAAATAACTTAATTACTCTTTACTAGGGAAATATATTAATTTTCTATGCTAATAAAGAATTTGGATCTAATAGTAAGAGCATTAGAGTTTAAATTATAATCTAAGTCCGCCGCTAATAAAAGCTTAAAGCTCTCTTGTCTAAAAATAACCTAAATTACCTTAAATTAACAAGAACCAAATCATGATCAAGAGACTTATCTTAATCTCTTGTCACTTTCAATCCCTCAGACACACACTCTCTCTACTATGTAATAAAGTGTTTCTGTATTTTTCTTTGTAAAACTTTTACTAGTCAGCAACAGGGAACAGGCAACAACAGCACGCTTTGCTTCTGAACTAACCAACCTAACGTTGTTGTTATACAGGCTCACACATCCCTCTCTGTCTTTGGTTGCGTGTGTGTTATGCTGTTTAGTTTCCTGTTTTTGTGAAGAGAATCTCTTTTTCTATCTCTCTTGTTTTTCATTTTCATAAGAAGCCCCTAAAAGCAAAAAGAATCCCACTAGCTTGCAGTTAACAAGCTAGCTAGCCAGCTAGTCTAGTCTATTATTATTGTTTTGTACTTGCTTCTCTTTTATTGTTCTTGGGTGAAAGGGTTGTTCTTTGGTTGAGGGTTTTAGTTGCCTACGTGTTCTTGCTATTTTTATTGAAGATCTTGAGTTATTTTCTCACATTTCCTTATGGGTTCTTTGTATTGAGGGTTCTAAATCTTTTCTTTCTTGATTCCAGGATGTGGGTTGTCTTTGTTCTTGAGCTTGGTTAAGTATTTGTTAAGTTATATCATATGCATATGCATATGTTTTTTTTGTTTTTGTTTTTGTTTTTTGTTTTTTTGTTTTTTGATGTTCAAGTTTTAATTTTCGTCTCTTAATGTATCTTTTAGGTTCTTGATGATAATATATTGGTCTTGAAAACAGAAGAATTTTTTTTTTTTTTTTTTTTTATCTTTAATCAATGGATGGTTGTTCAAAAATGGTGACCCAAACTTGTCCTCAACTGCTGGATTTGATCCCTAAAGAAAGAATACAGTGGCTTGTGATGAGAAATGGAGAAGGATCATCATCTGAAGAGAAGAAGCTTGAGCTGAGGCTTGGACCACCAGGTGATGAAGATAATTTCCGGTCTCTTAAGATTCCACAAACAGAGAAATAAATCATCATCAGTCTCCTCTTTCTCTTGGCTACTTCTCTTCCATGAACAACAACAACAATGGCTTTTCATTTCTTGATCATCATTCCCCACCAAGCTTGCCTGTTATGGCAAAGGAATCCTCACAGCCCTGTTGCACTAAAGTTGTAGACTTGCAGTCTGCTGCTGAAAAAAAGCATTTTCATCCCCAGCTCCTACAAAAAATACTCATAGACACAAACAACAGCTCTCAGAAAAGGTCCTTCAGCTTTTAACTTTTCTCTCCTTTAATATCTCTTTATTTGACAGGATATTTACTCTGAGAGTCACATTGTGTTGTGTGTTTGTCTGTGTGTCCTTTTATTTGTACTGCTTAATTTTTGGTGTCTTGTTCCTTTTGGATGGCTGTTTTTTTTTAAAAACAGAAATGCTCCTGCTCCAGTGGTGGGTTGGCCTCCAGTTCGTTCATTTAGGAAGAACCTTGCAAGCACGAGTGCTTCTAGTAAACCAGCTTCTGAGTCTCCAAATGGGGTCCCAAACAAAGCCTTGGTTAATGAAAAAAACCAACTCATGAGCCCCAGAGAAAAGCCTCTTTGTGAAGATCAACATGGATGGTGTCCCTATTGGAAGGAAAGTTGATCTCAAGCTTATGACAGCTATGAAAAACTCTCAATTGCTGTGATGACTCTTCAGAGGTCTCCTTGCAGGTTACTTGCATAAAACTTTTGGTAGTCTAATTAAATTTTACTGCATGTACTTGAGATGATACAGAACAATGATTTGTCTTCTAGCTTTGGCAGTAATGTGAACATGCTATAGATTTTATTTGATTTGATAGTTATGTCTTGTTATTATAGTATATAAGTCATCAACATAACATGAATGTGATAGCCATGCCTATAATTAATAAGCTACTAATGGTGTATGATTTTTTTTTTTTTTTTCAACTTGTCTAGGCATAATATGGTCAATTAAATATCTACAATTCACCAATTTGGTGATCTTAATTCACTTGCGTGTATAATTAAGAGTAAGGTTCTGGACTATTAGTTTGATGTTTAGTATAGTTTAATTGCTAAACATAGGTTAATTATCATATATGTACAGAGATGTGATTATCTCATTTCGTTTGTCTTTTTTCAATCTTTGTTTTAGCTCAAAGAGATTCCTCTGTTGCTGGAATAGTGAACAAGCCAGAGGAAGAGAAAGCGATTACTGGTGTTCTGGATGGAAGTGGGAATATACCCTTGTTTACGAGGATAACGAAGGAGACAGGATGCTTGTTGGGGATGTCCCATGGCAGTAAGCATCTCTATCTTCATTGATCTGATGCATTTTTTAAAATTATACATCTTATATATTTTATCGTTGCTCATGGTGATTTTAGCCTGTATTAGTTTGTCTGAAAAACAGCATTAGATTCCAAATCTATTGACAATGATTTCCACTTTGACTCACATATTTTGTTTCTCATCTCATGTATGCATTCCCTTAATCCAATGCGATAGCTTGGTACTTTGTAAAAAAGTAACTAAAAAGCAAGCATTTCATTTTTATTTTTTGCATTTGGAAATTTGCTGGTAGTATTTTCACAAGTGATTGACTGCTTTACAATATGGAATTTGCAGCATGTTCGTATCGACAGTGAAGAGATTGCACGTGTTGAAGAGCTCTGAAGTTTCTGCCTTAAGCTGTGAGTAAAGATTTAAAACTTTGATTAGTTAATAAAACTGTTTGCGCAATGTCTACTAACAAATTAATGTATTTGGTTATTTTCCCAGTTGGAAGTAGCAAGCAGGACAAGATACTGGCTGACTTGACTGACTTATTATGATGCATTGAGATGAAGAAAAATGAGTTTTTTTTGGGGGGTGACACTGAAGTTTGAAGAAGAGGCTTGATTTGTAATAATCATTTTGACATATTCTGTTTCTCTATTTTGTATGAACTTGTTGCACTCTTACAGTAAATATAATTATGTAGCCTTAATCTTATGTGTATTCTTTAACACCTTTCCACCATTGATTTCATATTTGATGCTTCTTCATAGATAATGCAAAAAGGATATGGCCTTTCTGTTCAAAGGATTAGATAGACAGAAATCCAAAATTCATCATTCTCAACAGTCTCTTGATATGAATGACACATTGTTTACTTGTTGTAGGTAACAACTAACAAGCCCTCAACGCCCATCACACCAAAATTTCATTGATTTTTCACCATTTATGAGGATTATTTTCTTATATTATAAGGGATTAATTATTGTCATGAGATTTTATAACCTAAAACGTAAACTCATATATCTCTTATCCATGGGCGGAATGCCCTTAAGACCGAAGGTGTCCAAATCCCCATAATTTTTCCCCATATTTGTCTTTCTTTAAAATATATATTTTATGATTATGTCTCCTTTAAATTTGGAACCGGAGATTCCAAGAACAATCGGTTTCCGATTCCGGAAAAAAGAACTTCATGTAGCATATCAAACCACTTGGAAAACTTAAAGGATGATTTTAGGAATCGAAAGGATATTGTATTAATGAATCATCCTTACTATTTAAAGCATATTAATAAATCGGTTTTAAAAAAAATTAAGTACAACCCTTGTTAATTTTTTTTTTTCAAATTAAGACTAATTTAAATAAAATTAAATTTCTATTTAATTTTATTAAAAAAATTTATGATTCGGAATTCGGAGATTCCGATTTCAATTCGGAACCATAATCAAAATTTTATGGTTCGATTCCGGAATCAGAACCAGTGCCACCCCTACTTTTATCCATCTAATTTTTAAATTTTGGGATCAGCATTTATAAGCTGAGTTGTTGTGGAAGAGGAGAAAGCCTTAATGGGGAGAATTAGTAAGACCAAATTTAAATTGCATGGACACATTTAAAATTAAAGAAGTCTAATTTGAAGAGGTCATAACATAACTAATATAAATTGGACGGGGCTCTTAGTGTGTGTATATATATACTAGTTTTTGCCCGTGCCTACGGCACGGTGTTACAGTATTTGGCTCGTGCCTACGGCACGGTGTTACAGTATTTGCTCGTGCCTACGGCACGGTGTTACAGAATTAAATGATTTTATTTTTTAATTAAATGATGTCCGTGCCTACGGCACGATGTTACAGTATTTGCCCGTGCCTACGGCACGGTGTTACAGAATTAAATGATTTTATTTTTTTAATAAATGATTTTATTTTTAACTTTTTATTTTAATTTGAAATTTTTTGACCATTTCCATCAATCAATTCACTCTCTTCTCTATTACCAATGAAATGATCTGGGCCGTCAATTAAGCCGCATAAAGAGAGCCGTTGGATACATTCTCTTTCCTCGACACATTCTCATTTATTATATAGATATTAAAAAAAAATAGAGATTAGTTAAATTTCAATAAAAGTGGAAACCGTAAACAACCATTGAAGAAGACTAAACTTTGCATTATATGTTACTGTGTGCTAAAGTAGTGCTTTGGAAATGCATGTTGTTCAATGTTAAATTGACTTTGTACAAATATTTAAATCAATTATAAAATTTAATTTAACGTGAACCTTAAGTAGATCTTACTTTTTTTTTTTTTTGCATTATTACAAACCTACATATATTATAATATGCTATCAACTGGGATTCTAGATACGTACAATTATAACACTGCCCAGAAATCAACCGAGACGTAGCTCGGGACTTACAAATTCTAAATCAACCAAGACACAACTTGAGAATCAACTCCCATATAGAAGATTTCTTCTTCCTAAAGAGGAAGGTTTGAGTCCCCACTGCTTTTGTGGGGACTCGAACCTGGGTTACCAATGAGGCCACTACCTCATGGCTAAGTAGATCTTACTTATTTCTTATAGTTAATCCCAATGTTCAAACATTGAATCCTATTTCTTTGACAATATAATACATCAAGCCATCTAGTTAAAGTATCATAAAAATGTGTGTATATATATAAAAATAATTTTTATTGTAATTTTTTTTTATAATAACGGTAAAATTATTCCATTGTGAGATAGAAGTCATAGATTCAAGTCATGAAAATGATCTCTAATAAAAAATCAAGGATAAAATCACGTATATTGAATCCTCTCTATAGCACACATGGAAGTCATGTGCGCTGGGCCATCATTTACTTTTACAATATTACTCCTAAAATTATTTGGCCATATCTCCAACTATTGTCACTGGTGGTGACATGCTGTCTCATATCTTATCAATCCGGAAACTAATCATTTGGACTTTTATCATTTATATATCCCGGTAATCTAATTACAAATGATAAAAGAGCAATTTCCTTTGTCACATAGTTAATTTGTACAACAACACAATGTTCTGTACAATAGTGATGCTATGGGTCATAATGTCAACACTTTCTGAACTATACAAATTGAGGTCATCATATGTTTAACAATCCATCGCTATCTGAATTTTGCTTAGGAAACAAAGATTGACATCGTCAATATTTCGAGGCGCACATCTTATATCGACATGTCCACGATTCTTTACAACTAATCAGAACACCATTTTATGATATACGCGATCAACCTTAGGTGATCGGCTTTGGCCAAAGTCTTAAGAATCGTGACTACACACATGGCTACATAACCCCTTTATGGTAACATACGGGGCCGACGGATCCTATCTTGATATGCACTTGATTAACGAGTGCATCGGTCCACACCCAATGAACATCTAGCGGGTCAAACCATGAAAGGTCTCTGACATATATGGCATCAAAGTGTGGAGGATCACACACAGAATCAATATTATCCTATAGTAAAAGGATCACATATGCTAGTCGACTTGAGGGAGATCTTATTGACGGTGGTATGTATTTCCAACTATCAGGAATCACCTAGAGTCATTCAATATTCACTTACGAGCTTCTGTTATCATGGTACATAGGGTTAAACCATTGGAACTGCAATTCCAATATACGTCATGTGCTAGTATTCTAGGTTATAAGAATTCGATCGTATTTTAAAACAAAGATTATAAACATTTACTTTAAAAATAGTTTATAATAGTAATATATCTCAATGTCGGACCACCAATCTCCAGTATTACTACATGACTATTCTAAGCTCGATGTCATTCTTAGCATATTTATTTATCAATCTAATATGCTAATGACATTATCATTAACAAGGTTTGAACTGAAAATGTAGTTATTTTATTAATAAATTAATATAATGTACAATTCCATATTCGGATTGGCGCTCCAAGCACCAACTCTAACAGTCGGGAGGGGCAAATTAGACATTTTAAAACCTTATTATTATTAATATATATATATATAGCCGTTATGGTAACTGTTCAACCGTTACGGATCGAACCAGAATAATAAGTGTTACGGTTCGAACCGGACCAACCGCCGGTTTGGGTACTTTGAATTTTGCATGAACCATAACAGAATCGGACCCATCTGGTTCAGTTGCGGTTTACAATCCGATTGGTCAATGGTTCGATTATTGTTTGAAACTGCAACCGAATGCATGTCTATATACACATAGAGCTTCAAATTCGTCGACCAGACCATTTGGTTGCGTGTTTTATTTAGAAAACACGCAACCGCACGATCCGGTCAACCAGACCTGAAGCTGACTATATATATCACCGTTAGAAGTTGCTGTAAAGTTAGAAATAAAAGAAATAAATATGCCTCATTCCCATCATAAAAAATGGTACCGACAGTCTGGCACACACTGTTTATTAATTCATTTAATTTCCCAAATAACAGGAAAAAAAAGGCTTTAAAAACCAAACAGGTCGGACGAATCCACTGGTTGAACTGATGGACGAGGTTCTACTGGTTGAACTGATTGACTGCTCTAGGACTAGTTCAACTAAACTATTGAGCTAAAGGGGTCACATAAATTGGACTTGGACCGGATCCTGATCAATCGACTGATTCGATCGGGGTGTTTTAAAATACCGGTTTGGAATAGTAATGAGTTGAACTTGAGTTTGTAGAATACAAACTACTTGCATTTCAGTCCCAAATATGCAGTGGTGGAGTCATGTATATGCAAGTGGGTTCCTCCTAAAAATTAATAAAAAAATCTGATTGTTAATGAAATAATTTTGAGTTACCATCATTAATATCTATCAATTTTTTTTTTTTTTTTTTTTTAAAATCAAATTTTGCAATCAAAATTCTATTTTCGCCAGACTTTATGTAAATTCTTGATCGAATATAGCTTTGCAGCCTCAGAAAATATCCCACTAGATGCTAGCCGAAATGGCCGGAATCAAAGCATTACCAGGAAACTGTTGTTGGAAGAAAAAGCACTACTAATGTTCTCAGAATGAAAACAACACACCAGAATCTTCACCATCTACAGATTTGAATCTGGCATTTGATGGTTGTGGCCGCTGCCACTGCGGCCATGAGTTTCCAAGTTGCTACAAATCCACCAGGTGGGTTTTTCCAGACTGGAAATGCAGTACAAGCTTACAAATTACACCAATAACACAGCAAATGATTATCACATTTTCATAGCTTTTATAGAACTCTGTCTTCTCTGCTTCCCTCCTAAAGAATAAAAACTCAGTGGGGATTTTCATCTTGGGAATGCTCGTTTCAGTTTTGGGGTTTAGTTCTCCATTTTGATTGTTAAAAAGAGAGAGAAAAAAATTGTTCAAAGTGCTTACAACAGGTAACAAATTGAGGGGAGATTAGATCACATAGCAGTAGTATGTAGTCTTGCAACAGGCAACATTTGCTAGTGTTAATTACTGTAACATTAAAAGTGTAGCCTACTTTATGTAACTATCTCTTCTGTAGATGTATGCACTTTGCACTTTTTTGCCTGATTGTGAAAATACGTACTTCTCAAGAATTTGGATCCGGTACTTAATTGACGTGTGTTAAGTTTTATCATTTTTGTATATGAATAGAAATGAACGGTTTAAAATTTAGTTACATACAAATTCTTATTCAATAATTAACTTATCACAATTTAAAATACTCAATACAAAGCTCAATTCATCACTGAATTCAAGTCCAATTTATAATAGAATTGTTTGAAATTGCCAAAATGTGATGATCAACTATAATTTCAAAAAGAAAACGACACGGAGGAAACTCCTAAAATTACCCTAATGTCTAAGTAGATCTTTAATGTTTAAAAAATGGACACAAACTCCGTAAAGTTTGTATTATCATCAATCATGAAACTCATTTGTTTCTCTTTCGCGAATCCATTTTGTATATCTCCTAAAATGTACTATAACAGTGGTTAAATGTGCCCAAATAAATTATAAACACTAACATCATAGGTTCTACGTGTTCATTCTTAAAACGTTAGAGGTTTACATATACATTGGGACAAAAATTAGGGTTTGGATGTATTTTAGGATGCTAATGAAAATGTATCTATTAGATTAAGATTATAACATTTCAAATAATTTTATCTTTCAATATATTCTTTCACTTGAACCTTTTCAATTGAAATGAACTAATACTTCATTAAATTGAAATAATACCAATAGATATCTCTTTCATTTGAAATGATATTTTTTTCTTCTAAGGTAACTTTCCCATTCAATTACTGAAGATTTATTATATAATTTTGATATTTTCTTACGTTATCAGATATGCGAGTCTATTTCTCTCTCTTTTTTTTCCTTCACGAACGGGTTTCCGATTCCAAAAAGGTAAAAACATGTATCCTAGATCCGTCCTGAAATTTAGAACCGAAATCTATCCTATTATTATCGGTTTTCAATCACAAGCATATGTGTTTATGCTTCCAAAACATCCATACTTAATTCGTTAGCCTAATTCAACATCATGCTATGTTATTAGTATCCAATACATAATACATCATTATAAGCTTCATTAATGAAAACATAGTTTTAGAGAAGATCAAACTTACCTAATAAGCTTGATTCCAAGATCCAATCTCTTTCTCTTTGTTGAAATAGTATAGAGAACTTCTAAACTTAGCAAGCTTGACTCAAAGATCCATCTTGATTCCAATGCTAGCAAGCTTGATTACAAGATCCAATCTTGATTTATCCTTATTGAATGTTATATATAACTTCCAAAGCTTCTCTAAACACTTCTTTTACTTATGCTAATATTTCTAAATCTAGCTTGTTTTAGCTTTCACAATCTTAACTTTCTTAAGCTCAAACTTAATTAAAAACGTGCTCAAGCTTGCCTTTTATAGCAAAACTTATGCAATTTTTAATTAATAAAAGTCTTAATCAACTTTTTTGTGAGCTTAATCCATTTGTCCAAATATTATATTAGGTGGGACTAATCACCTTTGTCTACCACTTTGATTCAATCCAATTAAACCAAGACAAAACATAACAAATGGATAGTTTATTGTCTACCACTTTGATTTAATCCAATTAAATCAAGACAAATATACATATTATTACATATTTGTAACAACCAAATGTCCTCCAATGGTATAGATATTATGAAATTATAATAAAGCTCTTGTGTGATTTTGGATTAATTCAATAATATAATTTGGTCAATGTAATAATTAATGTTATCTGATAACACTTAATTATTTTAATTGATAATTATAATATAAATATTCTTTATTATCAAACATTGTCGGCTACCCAAGTACTCAACGAGTACACTTTATATTGTGGGACTTTCTAAGTCCAGACAAGTTCGTCATATAAGTCTATCTTATATGTACGCAATCCATTCACCTCCGAATTTGCGAAGAAGAAAACGAACGACCTTTCTGTTGGGTTTCTACTATAGTCCCAATATCATTCAAGTAATGAAATCAATGTGAATACAATAAAGAAGTATGGCAGAATCATACTTACAATGATCGGATTTGCGATGCGTTGAACACTAAAAATTTCTTCAAGCTTTTCCTCCTTTAGTATTCGGCCAAGCTCCTCTTTGTGCTCCATGGATGATCTTCAAGCTCCAAGCTTGAGAATGAATTCCATGCTCATGAATGGGTTTCCCTATCACCTTTGGATGACTCCTAATGTGTGCTAGCACTTGTGAAATTTGCAACAAATCTTCACATTTTCCCTTGTGTTGCTCATGGCATTGAAGGAAAATTTTAGAGAGAAATTTGGCCCTTGGCCGAATGTAGAAGGGAGAAAAGAGAGAAGTGATGAGTTAATTTTGTGTATTTGGATTTCTAAAATCTAAAACCAAAAATCAAAGTCAAAAGGTACAAGGCAATTAAGTCTTCCAACCACCACCATCAATCACAAGTGACTTACATCACATCACTCAAAGTGACAAGACATCCATCACTTGAATGACTAATGATGTGACGTGTGATGTGACTTATGGACCCCACTTGATTCGAAATGCGAGTGGCCCGCAACACACTCCGGGCTCGGTTCGCTAATTCCGAATTAACGAATTTTCCGTTGCGACGTAATTAAATCAAATTTAATTAAATAATTATGCCTAGCAAAATTACTATTCACGTCGCTAGCGAATTAATTCTAAATTAACTCGTTCGGCTGAATTAACATCTAATTTTAATTCGCGTCGAAATCTAATTTCGTATAAATATCGAATATATTAATTTATCGATTAATTCCAAATTTACGTTCTCTCTCTTTAAATAATATTTTATCCCAGATAAAATATCTCTGTAATTAATCCTAGATTAGTTTCTCTCTCTACTAATTAATCCCAGATTAATATGTGAGTCATACGTCATCGGTGAATCTTCGGAAGCGACCCATGAGATCCCCAGATATGTTGGAGTAAAATCTGGTTGTCGGACTATCCGAATACGTACGTACCTAAAACTACATTTTTACCGATTTCAAGACATGGTTGGCTTCTAGCAAAGCACCGTGCCTACCCAATTCTCCAGAAATATTCTTAAAGGAATATGTAATCTATAATCAGGTGTAGTAACGTAGTATTGCGTATTGCGATCCAGTATCGGATGTCACGTGCTAGGCCTGGGGCTGGAATTGTGTCTGCCCCGTATGAAGCACATGTCGGATCTCTGGTAACTAGTCTCTATGATCGGATAATCATGACCTAGTCATATTATCTCGATGACTGCAGTACATAAGAATACCAGTTCCATATCATACGTGACCATCATCTCCACTATGACTAGAGTGATACTTCCATCTTGACATCACACCCAATACACTACGATTCACAATATACCCAGAAGAGGCATACACAGAACCGGTTAAAGCCCTGGACGACCAAAACCAAAGTATATTGATTGTCGCAAGTATTAGCGGTGCAAGTCTCAGGTTAAGACCAAATACACCTACCCTGATTCGGACTTCCATAGACATATAGTCATACAACCAATGGAATTCCGAGGGGTCTATCCAGCGCAAAGTTGTTTACGTACCATCGGTAAACACAACCTCCTATTACACTTGCATGAGTATCCAATAAACAAAACCAAGCTTTCACCGATTGAATTATGGAATATCATTTCCAAGAAATGATATTGTTGGACAATTATGACCCATAGCATCACTATTTCTACAGATCATGGTGTTATTCTACAAATTAACTATGTGACAAAGGAAATTGCCCTTTTATCATTTGTAATTAGATTACCTAGATGTATAAATGATGAAGGTCCATATGATTAGTTCCAGATTGAGATGATATGAGACAGTATCAATCCATGAAGGTTTAATCATTAAATATCCCTAGTCAGAGTATTATCGAGATTGGACATCGATAATGCGTAAAATACTAGTATTATACTTGTGCGCTTTGTGGGAGCATAACGGCATAGTTCTCATATATTTGGGTATAGGATACTCATGCAAGTGTAATAGGAGGTTGTGTTTAACGATGGTACGGGAACAGCTTCACTCTGGATAAACCCCTCGGAATTCCATTGGTAGTATGACTATGTGTCTATGGAAGTCCGAATCAGGGTAGGTGTATTTGGTCTTAACCTGAGACTTTCACCGCTAATACTTACGACAATCAATATACTTTGGTTTTGGTCGTCCAGGGCTTTAACAGGTTTTGTGTACGCCTCTTCTGGTATATTGAGAATCGTAGTGTATTGTGTGTGATGTCGAGATGGAAGTATCACTCCAGTCATGGTGGAGATGATGATCACGTAGGATACGGAACCGGTGCTCTTATGTACTGCAGTCATCAGGATAATATGACTAGGTCATCATTATCTGATTATAGAGACTAGTTACCAGAGATCCGATATGTGCTTCGTACGGGGCAGACACAATTCCTGCCCCAGGCCTTGCACGTGACATCCGATGCTGGATCGTAATACGCAATACTACGTATACTACGCCTGATATAGATCACATATTCCAGTAAGAATATTTCTGGAGAATTGTGTAGGCACGGTGCTTTGCTAGAAGCCAACCATGTCTTGTAAATCGGTAAAAATGTAGTACTAGGTACGTACGTGTTCGGATAGTCCAACGATCGGATTTACTGCCAACATATCCGGGGATCTCATGGGTCACTTCCCGAAGATTCACCGATGACGTATGACTCACACTTTATTAATCTGGGATTAATTATAAGAGAGAGAAAATTAATCTGGGATTAATTACAGAAATATTTTATCTGGGATAAAATATTATTTAAAAGAGAGAGAACGATTAATTTGGAATTAATCGATAAAAGAATATATTCGATATATTATACGAAATTGGATTTTGACGCGGGATTAAAATTAGATTTTAATTCTGGCGAACGAGTTAATTTAGAATTAATTCGTTTAGCGACGTGAATAGTAATATTGCTAGGCATAATTATTTTATTAAATTTGATTTAATTACGTCGCAACAGAAAATTCGTTAATTCGGAATTAGCGAACCCGAGCCCGAGAGTGTTTGCTGGCCCACTCGCATTTCGAATTCAAGTGCGGCCCACAAGTCACATCACATGTCACATCACTCGTCATTCAAGTGATGGATGTCTTGTCACTTTGAGTGATTGACAACCAATCACTATTCATGAGTGATGTGAGTTGTTGGAAGGAATTAATTGCCAAATTTTGGCTCCAAAATTTGTTGACTTTTGGAAAGGCATTTACAACTTTTTGGTTTTGATTTTTGGTATTAGGTTTTTGGAAAACCAAATACACAAACTAACTCTTCTCTTATCTCTCCCTCTCATTCGGCCAAGGGCCTTCTTCCTCTCCCTCTCTCGGCTTTGAGGCCAAACTTCTTCTTTCTCATTTTTCTTGGCAAGGCCGAAAATAACAAGAAGAACATGGAAGATTTGTGGCAAATCTTGCCAATGCTAGCACATGAAGAGTCATCCAAGGTGATAGGGAAACCTATTCATGAGCATGGAATCACAATACAAAGCTTGGAGCTTGGAGAATCCATAGAGGTGTTGACCAAATTTGGAGGACAACAATGAGCAAAAACCGTGAGCTTCAAGGGAGTAAAATGTTTTGTGTTCCTCGCATCGCATAACCGATCAATGTAAGTATGATTCCGCCATACTTCTTGATGTATTCACACATGATTTCTTGCTTGAAATAGATCTTGGGACTTAATAGAAACCCAACAATGGTATCAGAGCCATTTTGAGCATGAAATTTGATTAGGGGTTTGGGTAAATTGGATTTGAGCATGTTTGAGTGAAATTACTTGTTTGAGCATGCTTGTATATGAATGACTTGGAGTTATTTGTGATCAATTTTGTGATAATTGGATTGGATCAAATTTTCCCCAAAAATTAGGCTTGGCCGAATCTTGGAGCTTGCCCTAAGTCATGGTGATTTTTGATTTTGATCATTGGATGAGTTGAAATCATTTGGGGAATGTTGATTTGAGATTTAATTGGATTGAATTTTGAATTGGACAAAAAATCCCTAATTGCTGTGAGTAGTAGCATGTAAAATGATGTGATTTTTTGATTCAAATGTGTTGGACATATTTTGATTATAAGCATAATTATTTGAGCAAATTAGTATTTTGGAAATGTTAATTTGGTTAATTAATTATGGCTATACACTTTGGTTAATTTAATTATGAAATTTGGAATTTTGGAATTAAATTAATTGGGCTTAATTTGGAATTGGGCTTGTAAAGTTGTAATTGGGCTTATTGGGCTTGGTAGGGCCAAGTTTGGTTTAGGCTAAATTGGTTGGATCCAATTGGGCCCAAAACCATATCCATAAAGTCCAATTATGACTTAATGGACCTTTAATATTAATTGGGCCTAATGGTCCTAAATTGGTTTCTTGGCAAATAAGGGTGATTCCTTAAATGGGCTTTGGTATTTGGGTTTGACCCATATTGACCAAAATTCCATGCCTTAAGAAATTAATTAAAAGCCCATTGGACTTTAAATTAAATTGACATGGATGTTAATCAGGCTTTGAGACCCGTAATGATTAGATTTAGAATCTAAGTCGTAAAGGTACATTAAAAAGTGTAATATTTAATTTGGAATTAAATAATGAATTAGTATTAAATACAAATTGAATTGGATTTAATGTTGTAGTTTAATATAATTCAAGAATTCGTACTTTGAGTACTTATTCGTAAAACGAGTTTGACTCGCTCAAAATCAAATCGTTGTTTGAACATTGGATGGTCATTAATTTTCAGATTAATTAATTGGATTAGATTGATTGATAACATGCTTGTGTGAATACATGGATGCGATGTATGAAT